>JAPYYT010000001.1:0-192209 GCA_030522565.1 Ceratosolen corneri | reverse complement strand
TATATATATATAATACTAATTAAAGAAATTTATAAATAGGATATATAAATACTATTTCATTTATCGTCATTAACAAATGTCACTATATACTATTTTGTTGAATAAAAATTTTAGTGAAATAAGAAATCTTGAAGTAAAGATTTACAAAATTTTAATTACTAATATTATAGGAGATCCTTATTTAAAATAAAAGGAACAGTTTTTATTTAGAATATTTTATTTTATAAGAGCCATAGAAATAGATTATTTCTCACATTTATAATTTAATTTGATAAATTAAAATTATAAAAATTATTATATAAAATGTTCTCTGTAAACCCTATACATTTTTGAACATATAGTCATGTATACAATGAAATATCACTATCTATATATAAATATAATGTTTTTCAAATAATTTACTAATTATCTATTAGTAGAATCATCAAACTACAAATAAAAGGGATTGTTTGTACTATTTAAATATAATTTAGTAAAATATAACTATTATATTTACAATAAATTTATATAATAAAAGCATTAAATAATTCACATATACTACTGAATTAGATATCTCATTAGAATTGGACAATTTCTTTACAATGACATAAGTCTTTTTTTTTATAAATTTTTAAAAATAATCAGTTTCTAGTAAATTTCTATTATTTTCTGTTATCATTTTTCAATTACTTTATCTATGTTTTGAATCTATAAACAAAAAAGTATTACCATTATACAAAATTAATTTTATCTTATTTATTTTATATTTTACTTTCAAATAAATATTTTTAAAATAAATGATCAACTTATAAAATTTTCTAAATGACAATTCGATTAATTATTTAGATAAATGAGTCTAACCTGTATAATATATAGAATGACCCTTTCGGTTTCCCTTGCAGTTGAAAACAGCTCTTCAAAACATTCATTGGATACATTATTCTCAACTTCAGCAAACTCAACAGATCTACTAGATTCTATTTGAATATTAGTTTCATTTGTAATTTAAATTCTTATTGTTTGTGTACTTCTATTAATCATAATTATTTTAAATGTATATTTTGAATAAAATAATATAAAAATTACAATTTTTTATAATTCAGTGTTTGCAGTACAATTTATTTATTTTCTATTGATTATCATATTAATTAATATTAACAATAAAATATGTAAATATTTAAAAGCGTTTTTAAAAATTGATATGAATTTTGCTTATATATTTTTAATATACGTAAATGTAATTAAAACAAATTCTAAACTTTTAAAAATAAAAAGCATTTCAACTCCATTCTTTTATTAACATTTTAATTTTATATATTTAAATTATAAAATAAAGTTTATTTAATTTTAATGCAATTGAAAGTAATAATATTAACAGTTATTCGTATTTAAATTTAAATAAAAATCTAATATAAAAAAATGTATCAAGAATCTTTCACTCCAATAATAAAGGCAATTAATCTAAAGATGTTTTTACAAAGTTCATAATATACTACTGAATTTTTGTATTCATTTTTACTTAAATAATTGATATATTAAAATAAAATATTTATAAAAGTAATATTGAATAAAACAAATTGTGTATAATTTAAGTAATTATGCAACTCTAGGGAAATGTATCAAAAAAACTAATAGTATAAAATGAAAGTTTTAAATTAATTTATTTAACCATTTAACAGTTTTAATTGCAATTTTGCACATTGGTCACTTTAAAATTTTATACTAAATAGTCATTATAAACGTATAATAGTATTTAAATTTTTAACTTTAATTTATTAAGAGTAACTTATTAAATATTTGAAATTGATAATAGTTGTAACAATAGTCATAAATATTACTTTTGTAAAAATAAGAATTTCATATTCATTATAAATTACGTTAAATTTTATTATCACAGAAAATGTTAATATTATCAAATTAAAATAAAGAAATCAAATTTAATTTTTATTTTTTAATATTTAATGGTTGAATATGTAATTAATTTAATTTATTTACAACTACGTAAAACGTAATACCTTCTATTAGTATTTGCTTACATTTTAATTTAGTAAAAACATTTTAACTTATTACAAATATTTATAAAGATTTTTTAAAAACAGTGCAATATTCGTTGATCACAATGTTTCAAAGGAATTGTATTTTTTTGTAATAGTGCAATTTAAATTAGTTTATAATTATTACAATAAAAGTATTGAAAGGAGAATGCCGTTTGTAACAAATCTCAAGAGTTGACTATTCACAAATATCAGTGACTATTATTTGATGAATCATTTAGGCTCGATATCAGTTTAAGTTTATACTTATGATTTTTTTTTCCCGAAAAGGCAGTGTTTTATCTATTTAAGACCTGATAGAAGTTTCCCCCAATTTTGTTCGAATGTATCTTAATTTATCTACTCTCACTAATTTCTATACTTAATACCAAATTTATTATACTATCTTTAATAAAAGTATGAATAAAATAGATTGTTCGATTCTAAATTTTAATTTATAAAAGTAGTTTATTTTAATACAAAATTGTAATATAGCATGTAATAAATAAGTAACGCATTTGATTACAAGTATAAATATTTAAATTGCGTATTCGTGTATGTTTTTGTAATATTTTATATTATGACCGACTGATTTGTTATTAACGTAAATTTATTGCTATTTTAAATATATTTTCCCAACAAAATTATTGCTTAAAAGCAGATTTTCTGAAAAGATAAACCGCCACTCACGTAATTTAGCACAATTTATATCTATTAAGCTCCAAACTCAACAATACTACCATGTCAGGAATCCAGTCTTATTTGTTATAATGAATTAATAAAGTCGACAATGTATTGTCAGGCACAATTGTCAAACTACTCACAAACCTAAAATTTTTTGCTACTTCAAATAAAACTAAGATGTTAGAATAAGTGCACATTTATTTAATATAACAAAGAGTGTTAATATGAAGTTTGATATATCTCAAAATATGAATGTGTACATATTTTTGCAACGAATACAAAAATATAGAGATAATAATGAAGACATGATTTGAATTAAATAACCGTTCTCATTTTGTGGAGGTTCCGAATAAAGCAGTTCATTATAGTTACCAATTTAAATAATTGAAGCAATAGTTATATTCATATATAAAGGAAAAAAAAGTGGCGGTTAGTGACAACGAAAGAGAAGAACTAACTATTTCTTATTTCGGCTTCTCTTGGTAGCTGCCTTTGCAACCGTCCATTCCATCGGACATTGCATTTCAATGTCTTTCTTCATTCTTTCCTTAACATACACGATAAGTTTAATTTACACATATTATTGTAAACTTGATTTTCGAATGAATAAAAGCTACATCTAAAACTTTTAATTATTATACGAGCTATTTATTTACTAAAAAAACAACCTCTATTTGCTAAATCAGAACTACTTCGGTGAAGAACAAAATTAATTTAAATGAAAAAATAAAAGAAGGAATAATAATTAATATAATACAAAATTTATAGAAATTAAAATAAAAAAAATATACAACAATAAAATTAAACACAATCAAAAAGAAAGATGAATTTAAAGAAGAAAACATGAGTAACAATAATGAAGAGTATGTAAAAAAAATTTAAGAAACAGAAAATGAAAATAAGCAAAAAATTGTAAAAAAACAAAATAAGGTTTACGAGAGGAATATATATAAATAATAATCTTTAAATAAAAAAATAAAAGAAATAAGCAGAGTAAAAATGGTTAAGAAAAATAAAAAGGGATAAATAGGCTATATAAGAATTAATATAAACACAAAAAAACTAAAATAAAATTAATATGAAGAGATATCAAGGAAAGTACATAAAAAAGAAACAAAAATAAAAAGATAAAAAAATGTTCAAAGTTTATTTAGATAGTAGAGCTACTAAATGAAAACAATAAGGTGTAGAAATATATAATGAAATTTAATGTACCTGTATTCGTGAATACACCAGTAAATAATAATCATAAAAAATAT
This sequence comes from Ceratosolen corneri, assembly GCA_030522565.1. NCBI lineage: Eukaryota > Metazoa > Arthropoda > Insecta > Hymenoptera > Agaonidae > Ceratosolen > Ceratosolen corneri. Next base: position 188,254 of record JAPYYT010000001.1, on the reverse strand, counting down.
AAAATAAGTCATTAGAGAAATTTAAATAGAAATGTAGATAAGTAGTGAGAAAGAGAGAGAGGCTATTAAAAGAATAAAGAAGGGATAAACTGAATATAAATATAAAGAATAGATCAGATGTGCAATAGAAACATTTCAATTACCCATTCAATTAAACATTTCAATTCAAAAAATTATGATTACCCTTTATAATTATTAATGAAATTACACGATTGCCTTTTCTTTATTTTCCTTCAAAATTAATAAACAAAACTTATTTAATGTATGATAAATATGAGATATATAAATATTGAATTTAATTCATTTATATCCGAAGAGTATTTTAAATAGTAAAATTAAAATCGATATTTTTGCATATCTACAGAGAAAGCATTTTTCTCCAAATTATAAAACCTTAAATATGTCTTGGATAAATAATAGTTGTAAGATTCAGTGCTATATCTACTTTAAATATAGGTATACACTAAAATCATACGTAAATTTAATATGTTTATATTAATATATTTTAGTGTATTTAATAAATGTTAACTAATTTATTAAACATCACAAGAGATGTAATAATGTATATTATGTAAAGGACAATGTTTTTCATAAATGTTTAAATAAATACATGAATTTTTTTTATTTATATAATAATAAAATGCTTATTGTTATTTAAAAAAAGTTTAATAATTATTACAAAAATTTAACTTATATATATATATATATATAATCAATTTTTACTTTAAATACGGTATTTTAATATAATTTATTAATATTATTAACTGTATTTATTAATTAAACTGATATAGTTTTTAAAATCATGCATATAGTAGAATTGAAAATTAAACCTAATTGAAAACTTTGAAAACTTTATTTAAAAATAATCTAATAAAACTGTTATTAAATTAAATGAATTTTTCATACGATACAAATATGTAACACAGAATTTATATATATATTCTCTTTTAATAATTTCGAAAGTTATTCTTAATTATTTTTTATATGCAATTTAATTATATATATAACAATTTCATTTTAATTTTTTCTATTCTTATATTAAGCTTATATTAATTTTAGTTATATAAGACTTGATGGTAAAACTATTTTACGAAATATATATATATATATATATATATATATATATATATATATCTATATCTTAAAATACTGAACTATAATGTACTTTTCTTTAATCGCAAATTATATTTTATCCAAAAATCGAACTTTTTATAAATTGATTTATTTAAATTTAATTGAATGTTATTCTGCTTTTATATTTACAGTGATTGAAATAGATTTTCAATTTAGTTATTTATTTGATTTATTTGATAAAAACTTTTATCAATAATAAACTATTGGAAACATATAACGTTACATGACTGATAAGAAACATTGAACCTAAAATAATCGGGAAGGGGAAAATAGCCGACAATTATTGTGCCTTCACACATTCTTCTCATATGCTTATGTCTTCATTGCACTCATTTAAAAGAGAGTAAACTTTTAAGTATTTGCACGCATAATAATTCCATATAAGTTGGAGGCACAGAATATTTAAAAGAAATAAATAAAAGGATGACAATATAAGTTAATGTAAAAAGTATTTTTATACTGTTAATTTCTATATAAAGGAAGTTGAACTTTTGAGACAAACTCTTGTTTTTCACTTAAGCTTGGAGAACACAATTATCGTACGACGTACAGACAGAAAGGAGATGGTTGTAAGACAGAGGCAGGTGAGACACACCAATAAAAAAAATATAATCTGTAAATGTATATTTAAAAATAAGTTTCTGTATTTTTACTTATTTAAAATTATTAATATACTTTAATTCAGATAATGCTTTATTCTTTATTCATTTTAAAAATCTGTAATGCGAATGCTTAGATACGAAATTTAAATGACTTATTTTATATAAATTAAAAATACTGTTATATTAAAGAATAATATGAAATTTATATTTATTTTCCCCCTGCCAACTAAATTTTCTGTTTGTTAAAAAAATACAATTATTTTACTATTATTATTAAACGCAAAATTTTGCTATTATAAATAAATATTGATAAGTTCTTCATACTTCATAATTTGTTATTTTACTCTAAAGTATATTATAATTATTTATCATAAAAATATAATTACATCAAATTTAATATATTTTATTTTTATTTAATTTAACATTTTTACCGATCGAAGATATTATTTCATAAAATTTACTTTTTTTGAAATTTAAAAAATGAATGCATATATTATAATGGGGGCTATTTTGTAATCAAAAATTTTTTTTAAATATTAAGATTAGCTACTTTACAATATTACATACATAGACACTGTTTGATTCTTTTATTTAAAATTATATCATATGCCTATTTATTTATAACGAAGAAACTAGAAATGTATATATAAATTCTATATTATTTTTAAAATTAAAATTTTTTTTATTTTCTAATTATAATTAAATAAAATTGTTAATATAAAAATATACATTTAATTTGTAAAATATTTTTTATTTAAATTTAAATTAAACTATTAAGTATGAACGTATAAAAAACTGTACATAAAATATAAATATATTAATAAAAGTTACTTGGAAAATATTTCATTAATATATCTATTTTTATATTAATTTCAAAATTTACAGATAAATAAAAATGAAGGAGTAAAAGATGATACAACTAGAGATATAAGAAATTTTGTTACTAAACAACCAATGGGAATATTAAGAAAACAACGTTGGTGTAAAAAAAAATATTTAACAACTATTGTTGTACTATGTTTATTATTTTTAATATATATTGGTCTTGCTAATAATACTAAAGCTTTTGAACTAAGTAGTAAAGCAATTGACAACTTGGCTATCCATCTTAATTTGCACAAACCATTTTATGTTATTATCATCGATGCTGGCTCAACAGCAAGTCGAATTGTTGCTTTTACTTTTCATATTTCTGTTGTAAATAGCCAACTTATGTTAGATGATGAATTATTCTTTGAAACAAAGCCTGGATTAAGTTCTTTTGTTAAAAAACCTAATGAAATAGAAAAATCTTTAAACATTTTATTGCAGAAAGCTAGATTAAAGATTCCACAACAAGAATGGTCTCATACACCATTATATTTGAGAGCTACAGCTGGTTTAAGACTTCTTTCTAATTATGAGTCACAAAAAATATTAGATGAATGCAAAAAAGTATTAAATGTATCTGGTTTTTATACATCGGATGATTCTGTATCTATTATGGAAGGGTCTGATGAAGGAATTTTTTCTTGGTTCACTGTAAATTTTCTACTTGAAAGGTTTTCAAAAACTGGTAATAATATTGAATATGCATTAAATACCATTTCTACATTTGATCTTGGAGGTGGTTCAACTCAAGTAACTTTTGCTTTGACACCAAATATGATTGAAAAAAAAGCAAAAGAATTAGCAACATATAAGGAAAATATATATCAGATAAATGCTTTTGATAGAAACATGAGTATATTCACTGAAAGCTTTTTGGGAATGGGGCTAATGGCAGCTAGAAAAGAAATTCTTATGCATCCTGATAATCATAAAAATCAAACAAAGAAAATAGGTTCACCTTCACCAACATTGGAAGTTATTGAAATATCTGCTGAATGTATAAATCCCATTATATCTGGTGTAGAATGGACTTATGATGGAAAAAAGTATATAGTAAAAGGTCCAACAAATGGTATGCATAAAATTATCAAAACACAAAATTTTGCTGGTACTGATGAAGATAGACCTATTGTCAGATTTTCTACCTGTCTTGATATAATAAGAAAAGTCATCAATACAAATATTCCACACGATCTTTCTGAATTTTTAGAACATGACATTTATGCATTTTCTTATTATTTTGATAGAGCTACTGAAGTAAGTTTATTAAATATATAGAAATATTAATAATTTTATTATAAATTTATTACATGTAAGATATTTTGTGCAGGCTGGCCTCATAGATCCATTTACAGGAGGAATAATTACCATTGATTCAATTTATAAAACTGCTCTTGAAACTTGTGAATATCCTAACACAGATCAACCATTCATGTGCTTAGATTTATCATTTATTTATGTGTTACTTCACGAAGGTTTTGGTCTTGACAAAAAATCTAAGATATTTGTAAGTATCAAACATTTTATAAGATTAATTTTTATTTTTACAATACAAAAAATTTATATTTTCAGATGCAAAAAAAAATCAATGGTCACGAACTAAGCTGGGCTTTAGGTGCAGCATTTAATGTTTTACAAAGGCATGCAATACATTAGTCAATAAAAAAAACAAGTTCGAATGCAAAAAATGGTATATCTAGACATACTGTATTGTATTTAACTTATATATATATATATATATTATATTTACCAAATTTTCTTGAAATTAAGTAAATTTGAGTTTTGTAATATTTGTAGAATATTTATAGCTTCATATTCAATAATGCATAAATTATATTAAATAAAGGTATGTTAATGAAATTTTGTCTAATTAAATTTTGAATACTTGGGTATATAAACATAATTTTTGTCATTTATGGAGCATAAGCAACCTTTTTATACTTGCACAACAGAGGTCTAAACTTATTAGTTCTTACGTATATAAGCAATTTTAATGCACAGCTCTATAGATATTTAATCAAATAATAGTAGTAGTAGATTGTTGAAATAACAATTTATAATTTAATTTTAATATTTGAATCGATATTTTAAAAATATTTTATATAATTGGTTGATTAAAATTATACAAAAATCTGTTATAAATATATTTATTGATTTCCTGTATTTATTTATATATTTTTGTATTTAAATATTTAAATTATAAATACTGCTATGTAACTAAATGTTTTAACGATCTTTTATATAGTAATCAGTCTAAATATGAACGAATTTTTTTTAGGTAAATATATGGTGCTGTTATGTTTACTTTTTTAAATCTCATTTAATTACTATTGTGTCACTATAGCTCAAATTATATATTATCACTTCATTTAGAATCAATAAGCTTATACCTCAATTATTCAAAACGTAAAGTTTCTTATATACGTTCCCTGAAGGTAATAGTTAATATAAATATGGACGCAAGACTATATACAATTCAAAAGACGGAAAATGACAGCTTTTTAAAGCATGCGCAGTTGAAGCTTTTGCTTATTTGTTCTTATAAATGTACATAATTTCAATATGACGTTCTATAAAGAGATCAAACAATAATATTAGTACGTTATTTAAAAAACAAACTATTTTTATTATTTTGTAATACATTAAAATATAGTGTGTATATATATATATATATATATATGTTATTCTATAATTCATTTAATTAATAATTTACTAAAAAACATTTACTGCATTAAAAAATTTACAAAAAATATACTTTAAATTAAATAATTTATTTGATATTTTAAACTTTATATTTGAATTAATATTTTAAAATATATTTTTTAAATATTTTTTGATTAAAATTAAGTTATATATATTTTTTTTATTTTAATTTTTAACTTAAATATAAAATTTATTAATATTATTTATTTCGGATTAAAAAAAATTTTAAATAAATCTATTTTTGTAATAAATCCAATATAAATTATAATACATTTTATTAGAGATATAATGTTATTTTAGATGTTTAAATACTATATGTAACTGGTAATATAGTTATATATATATATATATGTGTGTGTGTGGCTGTGTATAAATACATATGGCATTAGCAGCTAATAAGTCTAGATTTTCATTGCATATACTTCAAATAGGCGAATTCTTTAATTTTTCTACTTCATCTACAAAATTGTTTTTATTTAACATAAGTTTTTAATACTATATTATAAATAACTCATTTACTATTTATTGTTTTATTCAGAAGTTGTATGATCGTTACCTAACAAGCCTACCATATATTATTATATATTATACCATATATTATACCATATATAATTTTATAACTTATAATTTTACAAGTATTCGATATATCTACGAGATATCTATATTAGAACAAGAAAATATTTAAAATATATTTAAATATATCAAACATATAATATATTACAGGACATTAAAATAAAAAATAAATTTACAATTTGTAAAAATTTAATTAAAATTTTATTGCAATTAAAATTAATTCAATGATTGTTTAAATATATTTAAATTTAACTTTTTAAAATAGTTATATATCTTTTACTATGATCTAATTAGGTATAATATTTTTATTATTTTGTACAGAAAAAAAAATAAAAGAAAAACTAATTAAAGATAAAACTTCTTGAAGGAAATTTAACTATAGTTATAATGTGCAAATATATTTTTCAGTTTTTGATCGATTAAGACATATTTTTATGTAATATTTTAAAAGATGAAAATTAAAACTGAAAACTAAACTGAGTGTAGTTAGTTAATGTAAAATGTATTTTCTACATCTAGTGTTCTAATGTACTAATAATATGTACCTAAACACCATAAATAAATTGTTTAGTAATATGAAATCGTTAGTGGTTTTGTTTTTAAGTGCGATTTTGATGTGTTTCTGTATTTTATGGTATCATAAGAGCATTATAATTATTTACTTAAATTTGAATGTATTGAGTTATTTTTATTTATCTATAAGTATTTTAATCATAAATAACATTCATAGTATGATTTTCTGTATTCGTTCTTGTAATTTTTTACTGTTTATCGAGCATGAATATTTAATTATTAATTTATATACGTCTTGAAGTTAAATAAATGCTTTGTATTCATTTATTCGTATAATTAATTGGAAACTAATCTTCAATATAATTGAGCGCATACAAAGATAAAAAACTGACAATGTAAAAACAAGATCCCCGTGAATAAAACGAAAAATAACGAACTCGGAGCATAATCGAAATATTTGAATTAAATACTGTAAAAATAAAATTGATTTTGTTACTACATAAATATTACAGAAATAAGACAAAAATAATGAGTTCGAATAAAAAATAAAAATAAAAGTATAATCACAATTAAAATAAAATGATGCTATAGAAGAAATATAAATATGATTGAATATAAAGATAAAATATATCTTCACTTTTCACATAGCTGTTTAGATATAAAAATTATTCCCTCTCTCCAATTCAACACTTTTATATAATCAAAGAACTTATCCTTGTAATGTATTCCACATTGTATTACACAATGTACGTTTCTTCGAATCATTGCATTCGGTACGATTCTCAGTTTGCAGATGTATCTTTCTATATATACCTTCTTATTTCCTCCCCAACGCATATCTTTTTAATCTTCAAAATTGAATAAAAATTTGAATAAAAATCGATTATAAATATATTATTGCTGGCTAAATCTATTAAAGTATTTAGGATTTAATATAAATTAATATAAGATCGTCAAATTTTAGCAATAGCGTAGATTACAAATGGAAATTGCATGTAGCATCTTTTTTGTAGAAAAAGAGTACGTATTTTTTTTCACATTGAAATTTAACGCGATCTATACTTTATGATTATGGATAACTGGAAATTAAAACGGTACACGATACCCAAGTAATAATAATATTAAATCTGTTTAAATAGTAATTTCAATCGTTGATCAAAGTGACTCGGAGACAAACACATTCACTGCCGAAAAAGTGAATAATAATAATGATATAAAATGGAAAGCAAAATAAAAAAACTTACATCTCTATGTGATTCTGTGACACATCGTATATAACCAGAAAATTCTAATATATTGAGAAGAATATTTAAAAATAATAACTTTAGAATGTTATATTTTCTACTAAATAAAAAAATCGATCTATTATGAACACGCTTACGCTATTTATTCTTCAAATAAATTGGAAGGTATCTTAAAATTCTTGAACCACTCAGATCATTTATAATGAGGTATTTATAGGTTCCGAAATATTTTAGGAACTGACAAAAAATTTGTTGATGTTTGGAAATGTATAGTACTGTTATGGTAAATCAATTTTGGAAAAAATTGAACAAAAGTTTTTGTTTTTCTTTTAAACTAGTGAAATTGTTATCACGGCTTTTCTCTACAATTTGCTGTTGAAAGAGTAAATTACATATATACAAATTAGTATCGAACCCAAACTAAACTTTTTATATTAATTTAAAACTTTTTATATTAATTTGAAACTATATATCAATATTAAGAAAGGGGAAAATAATTAATATATTCCAAATGACAATTTAAAGTTATAAGTAACGTAATTTTGTAATGTATTTTCAGTTTTAATTATAAAACAGATAAAATTAATTATGAATAATTTTAAACATAAATATTGATAAATCATTATATTTATTGCTTCTAACAAACTTTTTAATGAAATAACATTCGAATATTAGTTTAAGTGCTTAATAATTTAATTAAATTTTTACCTATTTTAATATTGTTAAATAATTTAAAGTAAAATAAAATTATTAAATTAAAATATTTTTATATTTATTATTTTACTACTATTAATTCTTTTTGACAAATATAGTTTAAACTTTAATTAAATATTTTAAAGCAATAATTAATTATTTAATATAGTTATGAAAAACTATTTGAAAACAAAAAATATATCAGCGCCATCTTTTTATGTACATATAAACTAAATTTAAAAGTAACTGCTTGAAAGTCACGGAAAAACATTTTGCGCAGACGTATAGGATTTACCTATAAAAGGTAGAGTAGTAGTGTATAATTCTGAAAAAGTTTAGTGTATAATTAGAAAGAAAAATTAGAAAAGGCAATTAATTCCACTGTTTTATCATTTTTGTTAATTATGCTTTGAATAATATATTAATATGAAATTTTTAGATTCATTTTGTATGTTAAACAGTAGCAATTATATGATAATGCATTTGGAGTACAAGTAGACTGTGTAACGCATATGCATAAATGCACGTGCATGTATATATGCATATATTTGCAAATGCATGAACACACATGCATAAATGCATGACATTTTGTCGTGCATAATCATAAAACATACTAATGATCTACTTTAACTCTACTGGTGTTTTATCTTCTTTTTTTAATTGAGAGCATAAATAGAACAGTGTGCTAATTCACATTTCATCGTTTCTCCATTTGCTTCTATTTTTATAAAACCAATTTATCCATTAAATCAACGTTATTTAATTTTAAATGAGAAATCGAAGCGATTAAGTCAAAACAGAAATTTCTCTTTTATGTTAATTATAATATTTTGTTGGAAGTGCATTTGAGATAAATGGATAGGCTGAGACAAACTGACAGACAAGAAAAGAAAGCAATATATTATAAATATAGAGATAAGAAATGTACTACAATAAAGTTTAGCATTTAAAAACAATACTGGTTTAGTACATCAAAATAAATTTAAATAAATGAATTGTACCACCAGGTTTTTGGCACCGGCCTCTCTAATAATAAATGCACACTATCCAAAAGTTCATTTGCAGGGTCATCAGCAACTTGAAGTAAGCATAATCTTTGTTCTTATTTACTTTTATTAGATTATTCAATAATGTTTGATAATTATTTTGTAATATAATTTATAATAAATTACATTTACAGATTGTTGCAAAAACATCATTCTTATTGCCAAAAGTTGTGATTGAAAATTGTTATAATTATTTTTATATGGATAAAGTAGATTATAATTCAATTAAAATTTTAAATGCAGCTTCAATGACTAATAAAGATATTAGTTGTGTATTTAAAAATATGCAACTAAACAAAACAATTGATGAAAATATAAACAATCTGAATGTTACAGTTAATAGAAATTACAAAAGAAAACAGTTAATTGAAAAAAATCAATATAAAGAAATTAGAAAGTGGGCAAAAGTTGGAGCAGGTAAAAGTAATTTATATAATTTTTATTTTTAATTGATGATGAAATAAATTAGTATAATTAAAATTAATTATAAAATATTTCTATTTGATTGTTTTATTATAATACAATGAGTTTCATTAATAACTATTTGTTTGTTAATAAATAAAACAGAAAATTTTGAAAAAAAGATCAAATTTAAAGTATACTAATAATATTTGTATCCTATTATTAATAAATTGCAAAATAGTAGAATATCATTTTTATATCTTATTACAGAACAAATAACTATAAATTCCAATGAGTTATTTGTATTTAAACTACTTTCTTTTAATATATTAGCACAAGATTTGTTAGAAACTCATGCATATTTATATAGAGATCACAATAAGGAAGCACTATCTTGGCAAAAAAGGAAACTACTTTTAGTACAAGAAATATTAGAATCTGAAGCTCATGTATGAAAACATTTTTTAAATATGTACAATTATAACGAATGTATATATATTATATAAAATATATCTTACAGGTAGTTTGTCTTCAAGAAATGCAAGAAGACCATTTAATAGATTTTTTAATTCCATTTCAAAAAGCTGGATTTACTTATTTATATAAAAAACGTACTAATGAAAAGAAAGATGGTTTACTCCTCATGTATAAGGATGACATATTTAATTTATTGGAATTTTCAAAAGTTGAATTATATCAAACTGATATTGAGTTATTAAGTAGAGATAATGTAGGTTTAATCGCTAAATTCTCCTTAAAAGGAAGTCCAAATACTAAATTTGTAATTGCTACTACACATTTACTTTATAATCCGAAACGTAATGATATTAGATTAGGTCAAATACAACTTTTATTTGCAGAAATTGAACGAATATCTTTTGTTGAAAATACCCCGTGAGTATATCTTGATCATATTTATCAAAATCATTGATGATCATGGTCAAATAATAATTGAACAGAACAGGTCCACGGTATCTTCCAATTGTAATATCAGGTGACTTCAATTTTGAACCATATAGTGGAGTTTATAAATTTATTACCGAAGGTTCAATAGAGTTTATTGGAAAAGGTAGAAATTTAGAACAACGCGATTACCATTGTTTAACAAATTCTTTAATTCCTTCTCATCTATATGTTACTGATGAATGTCAACATTTCAATGTACTTTTGCAAAGATTATCTGGTAAAGGAAGTGGTAAAGTTATGGTAAAATATTCATAAATTAAATAATTTTTAAGATGAAATATAAACTGAATTTTTGTTGATAATTATAACAATTTGTTTATAAATTACTTTTCTTACAATTATAAAATTTTCAAATAAAAATTTCTTATGTATTTGAAGATTATAATTATTTAACAAAATTTATTTAAATTTTTTATTTCATCAATTTCAATTGAACATTTTGAAATTTAAAATAATAATTATTAATACTTATAGCTAAGAAATACAGAGAATCAAGAAACAATGTACAATGATAAAAATTCATCACACAATTTAGTTGACTCAACAACTAGTACTTATCAAAAAATAGAAATTGTCGAAGGTCATTATGTTACATTTTCCTCAGGTCTTCTAACCCATCCATTTCAATTACATAGTGTATATGAGCATTCAAATGCAAAAGGAGAAAACGAAGTAACAACATTTCAAAACAGATGGATAACTGTAGATTATATATTCTACAGTAACATGAAACCTTTAAAAAAATTTGTATTGCCAACAGCAGAAGAATGCATAAAATTACTTCCTATGATACCAAATTCAATTGTGGGAAGTGATCATTTATGTCTTGGAGTTACTTTTCAATTAAATAAGAGATAAAATTGTAATGTTTTTCTTTGGTTCACCATTGTATATATAAATTAAACTATAAGAGAATGATCTTGTAGTTATATAAATTTTATTATAATAAAAATATTTTTTTTTATAAAATATTTGAAAAATATACATCAAATTTTTTGATTGATTTAATTTTATAGTTATATGAATACATAGTTAGAATACTGTATTTAAAGGCAATTTTTCAATTTGAGCACTCCCTATACCCAAATTAAAATTCATATAATCTAAAATACATTTATCTTTAAGGAGTTGGTCTTTTGGCCGAGATTTACAATTATATTGATAACAATTTTTGCTAAATTTTTGAAAACTTAATAATAAATTATTATCACCACCATCAGGTCCAACAATAAATTCACATTTATATTTGAATTGTTTTTTTTGATCTTGTATACAACATTTCAGAAATCTATGATCTAACGTAAAATATTTCTTAATATTAATAAAATTATGAATTCCAGCTTCTTCTCTTAAAATACCTGTGATAAACACATCATCTATCCAAAAATACTTTGAATGATATTTACTTTGATAAACTAACCTCGATGCTGTCAATATATCAACAATATATAACCATCCCGAAATAAAAGTAGGATAGACATTTCCTGAAAACTCATTATTACTGACATACCATTTACTGGATTTATTTCGTATTGGTGACATATTTTCTAAAACATATCCCATTAACAATTGTTTATCTCTATTGAAGTTTGATTTATTTTGTAAAAGCCTTATTGTTTCATACAAATTGATAATAACATCATCATCCATTTTCATAATATACGAATAATTATTACTACACTTATCTACAGCCCATTGAAGTCCCATTAAATGTTTATGAGTCAAATTTTTATATGCTTCAATAAAATTACCCTGCACAATATCTTGAAATCTTTCAGCTTCTTTCTCAATTGCAATTTGTGTTATTCCTGTCTTTCTTTGCAATTTTTCATCTAATATACCAAGTAAAAAAATCCTTTTTATTCCCAATTGTTTTAATTCATTTATTTTGTAAGCTTGTCTTAAAATACTTCTTTTATAAATATCACCAGCAAAAGAAGTAATTATCCAAACAATTTTCATCTTTTTATTATTATTTTCTAAATCTTGAATTGAATAATTGCATCTTGTATTAATAACATATTGAAAAGTTTTATAATTTAAAATATGTTTAATATTATTAAATTTTATTCTTCCATGATCAATATTTGTTAATTTATTAATAAAATTCTTAATTGTAAAAGGCTGTATTTTGTTTGTATCATTACTTAAATCAGTGATAATAATAATTATTATTAAAACCAAACATGTCAGTAACATGGTAGTTAACATGCATTTTATTGATATAATCATTATATATAAATTTGATCACGTATATACAATATTTGTGTTTAAAACCAAATATTTTTTTAGCTTTATATAGAAATGCATTTAAATTTGATTTTAAAATGTATGATATAAAAATATCTTCAAAATAATATAACAAAAATATAAAAAAATAAAGATCTTTTACTAACGAAAACACCTCTAGCGCCAGCTGTATTTTTTAAATTGAAGTCAGTTGGAAACATTGAAGCGGATTCAGTTATTCAACAAAATCATAATTTATCACATTATTCTTCCGAATTTACTTTAATTTCTGTAATACTTGAACTAAAAGTGATTTTTATTAGAATAATAAACATATAGTATAATAAAAGATTATAAAAAAAAAATTAATTGTTTCTTACACGTATTCATTATTTCTTATTTTTGTACCGGCTATAGAAATTAAATTTTTGTCTTTAATTAAATTATTCTTTGATAAAAAAAATGAGTGTTTCTGGCACATACGTTATAAAGCTGCATATATAAGTGATAAACATTTATGCTTTCTAAATTTGTGATTTGTAATTGTGCACACAAATATACCACATTGCATGATTTATCAATTTTTTGCGAATAATTTTGAAAATGCAAGAAATTTATGAAAATCTGCGCAGAGCAATCGAGCACGGACGTACAGATATTGTCAGGTCAATTTTGGATGCATGTAAGTTTAATTTGTTTTTAAAAAATATTTTATTTATAATTAAATAAATTTTCTATGATAATTTAATACCTAAATTGACTAATTCTATGCACATGTAGTTTGGCTTACTATTTATTATCATACAGTATATATAAAACTTAACAAATTATTTTTTATTTTACAATATTTTATATTAAAAAAAGTCTTTATTGAAACATTAAATAGTATTTTAATTTTGTATTTAGAGAAATTACAAATTTTAAATAGTTATTAAATTTATGTATATAAGAAATATGATTCAACCTATATAATTGCAGTTAAGATTTTATGAAAATTAAATTATTTTATTCCAGAACTAATCTATTCATATCAGTTAAATAAATGATATAGAAATAGATTTTAAATTACAAATATCAAAAATAAGAAAAGAAAATTTGTTTTAGTATTAATATTTATTTGTATTGATTATTACCATTATTATTTTCTGTTATTTGTAATCAAATTTTTATAAATAAAATTTTGTTTGCCTGTTACTACTTATTCTTTATTGTACTTTCATTATATTTATTAGGTTATGTTATAATTTGGTGTATTAGCCGGTATAAAACCGCAATAGGAATGTAAGATAGTACGATATAATATACTATAAAAATTTTTTTTTAATTTGACAAAATGTTATTCAAATAAACTTATAATTTTGAACGTAAACATTATTATGAAATATATTAATTCATATATTATATTATTTATTATTAAAATGTATAAAAAAAAATTTATTTATAAATAAAATTACAAAAATAAATATATATAGAACTTTTTAACATTTAATTGAATTATTTTATTAATTAAGAAGTTAATTACTTACGTTAACAAGTTTATATCATAGGTGAAGAAACTGAAATTAGTAATGGAATTACAAAAGATAAAATTATAAATGGACCAATATTTGAAGAAGGCACTCCACTATTATATGCTTCTATAGTAAGATGATCTTTTAAAATTAGGTGTAATAATAAATATAAGTTTATAAAAATAATTAAATGATACATAATTTTTTAGCATAATCAAGTTGATTTAGTAAGAACATTATTAAATTGTGGAGCAGATCCATCTGTTACAAATACGCAAGGTCTTAATGCATTAGAAGTATCTGTAAATGATAGAATTAGACAAATTTATATCGAAGAACTTTTAAGAGCTACAGCAGCATCTGAGTAAGAAAATTAATAATTCATAATTTTAAATAATTATTAAATTAAAAGTTGGTCAATAAAATTTGAAATTATTTAGGATTCAAAGAGTGCAACAACTATTGTCTGTTGGTATAAATATTAATTCCTGGGATTCAAAAGTTAGTAGAAATACTCCATTACACTGGGCTGCTTGTTATAGCAATAAAGACATGGTACAATATTTAATAGGTATTGTAGCTAATATAAATATGAAAATAATCTGATTATTTATATGTATATTATATTTAAAAATTATTATACGAATTTATTTATTTCATGATTACTTTTAGATAAGGGTGCAAATATAAATATGGAAAATGGTTGTGGTACAACTCCATTACATGAAGCAGTAAATCGTGGTGAAATTGAAATTTGTCAAATACTATTAAAAAGTGGTTCAAATCCTTTTATTCGAGCAATTAAAGGGTAATCAATATTATAATAATTTATAAAATAATCAAATCAGTAATATAAAACTTAAATTATAAATAAATATTTATTATTTTAGTACATTTGCTGGAAAATCAGCCTATGATCTTTCAAAAAATAATAGTTCAATTGAATGCTTAATAGAGAAATACTTGGTAGAAATGCCATTGAAAGATAAAGAAAATGTGCATAATTGCACAGAACTTTTAGAGGAAACTAATTTTTCTCCAAAAAATATTTTAGTTGATATACATCAACCTCTTTCGGCTGATTCTATAAAATCTTTAGAAAATAGTTTAGAAGTTTCAGCATTGGCAGGAGATTCAAGAGAATCAGATAGTAATAGTCCATTACGAACACAACGTTCTATGGCTACTGGCTTATATGAGATGATTTGGCCAGAACCAAAATATATTATTGAGCTTGGACATATTTCACCTCCATTTATTGTTGAAAAAGAACTTTTAATTTCTATTATTCAAGTAAGCACAACTTAATTTTGAATCTTATTTACATTAAACAATATTTTGTACTTTTTACTATTAAAAAGTTTTTAATTTTATTATTAAAAAGTATAATATGTAGTATAAATATAGAAGTAAAATAAAAATATATTATAAATTTATATTATTTACAATTTATAATATTATTTATAAAGCAACAACTGTATATAAATTTTAATATTTAATTTATTTAAAAATTGAAGAGCAGTGAATCTATACATAAAATATTAGATGTTTGGGAAATTAGTCGAACTCATTTACTAGAACTAGGCTGTGATGTAAAAATTGGAGAAGTGCAACCACAATCTGGAAGAATTTCATATGATAAAAGAATTGAGTGCATAGTTAATCCAAAGTTATTTAATATTACAACAGGTTATCAATTACATATTACACAAAATTCAATTAAAATTAGTGCTGGTAGTCTAGCAGGTTTGCATTATGCAGTTTGTACCTTTGTACAAATATTACGATTGTGTAAACATCGTTCTAGCAATCCTGAAATTTGTGAAATTGAAGCAGTATTAATCAAAGATGAACCAAGATTTAGTCATAGAGGTATACTATTGGACATTTCTTTAAGAGGTCGTACGCCTACACTAGATTATTTATTACATGTCATTGATGTTTGGTGTTCTTTCAAAGTATCTCATTTACATCTTTATTTTCGATTAACACCAAGTTGTGATTGGCAATTTTGTTATTCAAAATCGGAAATGGTAACTCTCGATAGATATTGCAGGTAAAATGAAAATTTTACTTTAATTACTTCAAAGAAATTGTATATACAATTAAAAGTAAAAAAAATTAATTTTATAATTTAGAGATCGATACTTAGAATTAGTACCAGCATTAGATGTAGATTCTAATGTGAGTCTTCAACATTTATCACAAATGTGGCCACTTTTTCAAGAATTACTAACTACATTTCCAAATGTAAATTATGTACATATAGGTCCTAGATTAGCTAGTATATTAGTACAACCAAGTAATTTTGATTGCTCTTTATCGATAGATGAAACTATAGAAAGAGATATGTCTGAAGTACTCGAATCTTATTCTAATCTTCAACAACTTTGGCATATTTTGAATTTAAATTTTGATACAACCGTTTTACTATGTTCTAATGGCTTACATACTAAATTAGAATTTCGTAGCATACCTAATAATATTATACTTGTGGAGTATGGCTTTCAGGTAAATTAAAAATAGTATATACATAATTTTTTTTAAATTTTTTTCTTAAATTAGACATTTATTATTAATTAGTGACAATCTTTTTCATATATTCATATTTTTAGGCAGATTATGAATTTTCCAATTGGACAGAAGCCTTTAGAGTTGCAGGTGCAAATATTTTACCTAGTTCAGGAACAGCAAGTTATAATAGTTTAGCAGGTTGTCCAGCTTCAACTTATGCTAATACAAAAAATGCCGTCAAAACGGCTCAAGAACAAGACTCTATTGGAATTGTAGTTGCTCATTGGTCAGGAAGTCATTATTTAACATCTCATACTTTTGCTTGGGTTGGTTATCTTATAGCTGCTGGTTTATCATGGAATCCAAACACAGATATTGATTTAGAACCTTCAATTGATTTTTATGATACTCCTGAATCAATTGGTGTTAACAGTAAAAAGTAAATATATAAATACTTGTTCATAATTCTTAAGAAGACAGTTTTAATCAAATTTGTATGAAATTATAGATCTATAGCTAGAATACTAGATACATATGTATTTCAAGATTTAGAATACAAAATTGGCAGTGCAATTCTTGAACTTGGACGAGTTGATACATTAGTTTTAACAATAAGTAAAAATCAAGACATTAACGATCTTCAACAAATACCTGATAATCGTGGTTCAACTTTGTATAGATTGTTAACAGACCCAGATAATGTTAATCTCGAATACTTACCAATTGATATATTCATGGTACAATTTTATTATCTTTATTAAATTTTTATATTTAAATAATAGATAAAGATTTGACAAGTATAACGAAATTTATTTTTAGAGAGCAACTAAACAAATTAAACGAGTATCTCATGCTTTGTATGAAGCTAATCCAACATCTAAATTTGCTTTTATGGAAATTCAAGAATTACAGTTAGCTGCAGATTTGATTTTAACAGCATGTAAAATAGGCAAAACTCTAATTGGTGTTGGCATTAATCCTAATAGTAACATGGGATTGGCTGTTATAAATTTAGGTGTAAATAATTTACCTCCAACCTTTAGAACTGACATAGCTAATAAAATGTTGGCTCATATTGAACGATATAAAGGTGTATGGTTACAAAGACATTTACCACAAGGACTTCAAAGTTCCTTACTAATTTTGACCAGTGCTTTACATAGATTTGTGCCTGAATCATAAATTTTATAATAAAATCATTATGATTTTTATAATATAAGAAATTAATTTAATTATATTCAATATATTACTATACTAAACCATCATTGTTGCTAAATTTTATATTGAAAGCGTGAAATGCCTGTTTAAAATTTTTAAATTAAAATGTTATAATTTGTAAATTATTATAAAAAGATTTGCTTGTAAATAATAAATTTTGTACTAAATTATAATTATGTATATATTGCAATGGGGTTTTCTCATATTAGTTTCCTTGGATATTTAACCTTCACTTTTGTGTATTTTATCACGCGTTTCGCAAATCGTGAATAAATATTAATTTTTATTAATAAAAAAAATTTTGAAATTTTTATAAAATACAATATTAACACAATGTTATTTACAAGAAATATGTACACAATTTTTGTCCCAATTAGTATCAATTATCTTCTCTAATATAAAAAAGTTTGATATATCTATTTTTACTTCCTTTTTTCAGTAATTACAAAAAAATAAAGTTATTTCTTGTTATTGTCAATTACTGTATCAACTATATGTTATTACCAACATAATTACTGATTATATATGTACAGTAATTATGTTCTATAAAGATTAAGTTTTATAATTTATACTTTTAGTAAGTAGTATATTTATTACTATACATATATATAAAAAATTTTTTCATATATTTAAAAAGAAATTTAGTAATTCGAAAAATGAATGATTTATTTAATTCTATAAAAGGGTTTATACAAGTACTTATGCGTTGATTTTACAATTTGAAAAGATTTAAGATTTGATATTAACTATTCATTTTCTTGGATTGATTTATTTTTAAATCACCTATAAATAACAATCGCTTTTCATTTGTAAGGTTCAACTTTTTGGAGGATTTAAACATCTATTATTTATTAATATTGAGTGAGCAACGTATTATCTAAGAATTTGAATCGTATTTTAACGTTATTTGACAATAATTTCTAACTTTAAAATCTTCCTTATAGATAATATAGTTAAGTAATATAATCTAGCATCAAGTTTAATATTTTATTTAAAAAATTATTAGATTAAAAATATACTTTAAAATTTAAATTTAAAATTTAAATAAATTTAAAAAAATACTGCTTCTAAAAATAATAATCTAAAAAAAATAAAATAAAAATAAATAAAGTATTTTTATTTTAACTATAAAGTACGTAATCATTACCCATTTTGTAATATTAACATTTGTATTTTTTTAGTAATTTTGTACTCTTGTTAAAGACAATAATAAATTACCACTTAATCGTATCAGTGTCGATTTTATTAATATTAAAAATATATTATATTTAATTATATTAATAATTTCAATTAAATAAGATTCAATTAAATAAATTAGAGAAGAAAACTGCCTTCCTCGGTACGTATAAACAAAAAGAAATTTATATCTTATGGTACGAAGTTGTGAAAAAATGCTTCTTTATGGACTTTTAAAATAACTGTTTTTGTTAATTATCTGCCGTTATGAGCGTTATTCGTTTGTATTACTTTAGAACTCAGTCGGATTTAGATATCTTATAATAAAATATATAATATATTAAAACCATTAAGTGAAGTAAATCTAAATTGTAATAACAGTTTTTTTTACCGACTATTAAGTCAGTTTTAATAAAGTGACTGACATCTCAGTCGGGTAGTATTTAAGTATAATAAATAATTTTTAAATAAGTTTTTTATGTTTAAAATTTTCATTGAATTCATACGAGTATAATATGTGAATTAAATAAAAAAACAAATACTTTATTAAAATTAAGTTTCAACTATTAAAAACACGCATAGATATGAAATTGTTTGCTGCTCCGCGTATTATAAAAAATTTTGATACTCAATAGTCAATGGTTTACAGCGACAAAATTTCATTTAACAAACCGTTATTCGTAATATTATTTTATAAATTTTTAATTACTAGAATTAAAGCATTAGATGGATTAGTATTTTTTCAAAATCAGTTATGTTTGCTTAAATAATGCAAACATATTTTGTGCACACGTGCACATTTTATTTAATAAACTATATAAGTAATTTTAAATTAATATTAATATGTAGTCATAAATTTAAATGTAAATTATAAATAAAATTTAAATATGAATACGTGTACAACATTGAAATGATTCACTATATCAATCGATCCAAATATGAAATCCAAAAATTAATAAGGGCACGGTAATTAAATAGAGAAGATCGCGGCAACATCGAAAATATAGCATATAGTAGCATTATTTCGATTCAAAGCATATGACATACTTTTTAAATAAATAAAATAATATTCGTTTAAAATTATTAAAATTCAAGAGTGAGTGCAAAACAATGAATCGTTTCATTGGTTGTTTTTAATAAATCAAACAATCAATTTTTAATCTTGAAGTAATAAACAATTAATATTTAGCCTTCATTTTATTTAATCAGTGTTTAATTATTAGATAGTTCTTAAAATACAATTTACATTAATTCAGTTACCATTACATATAATTAATTAGCTTTATTGCGACAATGAAATAATTTTATTTATTAAAATAAATTTTAAATGTAAATTCATATTAATATTTTCATATAATTTTATTATTCAATACTGAAGCCATAAATAGCAATGAATTTCACTTTAAAAAGTAAAAAGTAAAAAAACTGCGAATTTAATATGTACAAAACTCGTCGAATTTCTAAAAGTGATGAAAGTACAGTGCAATATATTTCATAAAATCCTTTTAGACCAATCTGAATAAATAAGGGGTGCAGTAATATTGCATTATAAAGTTAGTCATACTGTATCTATTCTACTATACAATAAATAAGAAATAGAATAATGTGTTAAGAAATAAAAGATTAAAACCGTATAAAATAAATATACTATTTGTATCTCTTTTAAAGAAAATTTATGTTTAAATAAATTACCTGGAAAATAATAGATATAACGAAATGTATACAATTTTATTAATCTCATTTAATTTATTTAATTGATCTCAGCAGTAATATCTAATTTTATATTTTCAGTTCTTTCTAAAATTGAAAATGATATAATAAAATAAGCATCGTCATTAGTTATATCATCATTTTTTTTATAAATATTACTTTTTGTATCGAGATGTGATTATACATCTGAATCAATTTGTTTAAAAAAAATCGTTTTAAGAAGTACAGTTTATAAAAAATCCAATATATTATATCTAATAATCGATCAATCTTTCAAGTTTTTTATAAGAAAAAATGTATATTTATATATGTTTCTACGCACGAATTTCTTGTTGTATAAACGAATTATAAGAACAACTTATTGATCAAAGATCATAGGAAGTAGTATCATCAAAGCAGTAGTAGCATTAAATATACATTCAATTTTTTGAATATTTATAATATTTATTTAAATACTTGTAAAATTAAATATTAAAATATTTTCAATGATGAATGGATATTATGTGTATAATAGCGTGTAATTTATTATAATAAAAATATTTTCTCCTTTAATAAAATATGATCTCTCTTAATTTTGTATTCCGAAGTCATATTTTAAATATAATAAATTGATATTAAATTCTAATATTATTTGTGTACCTCCAAAATGTATTGTATTTAACTATACTTACTTATTTCGCTCCTATGTTCTAGTTCTATGCTGTACCTTTTCTTTATACGATTTTTTGATCAGTGAGGTATCTTTTAGCTTCGCCTCTAAAAAGACTCAAGTTTAAATATGTGTATAGGTAATAAAGAATTAGAATTAGAATTATTATTTTATTTATTTAATTTATATTTTAATAAAATCACTTCATTTTGCAAGTATTTCCAATTTTACGATATATTATAACATTTTAATGACATTGAGTTTATCTTTAAAAATTATGTTTATAACTTTTATTATTAATAAATATATACATAATATTATGGCTAATCGTATAATATCATAATATCAAGGATATGCATAAGATATACATGCCTATTACGGTTGAATTTTAGGTATCTCCAACTATGAATTATTTATAGATTTGTAAAAAAAAATTTTTTTTAATAATTATTCGTTCAAATTTATAATTATATTCTCAATACAATGAAGTTTATTTATAAAAACAAACATTACGATGTAATTTGATCCATTTAAATTTTATTCTACATTTAGCATGGCTCTTCATTAAAACGATTAACAAAGTATCGCACGAGCTCGACTTTTGAATAACTTTATATTATTTTAAAGTTATATAAATTTAATAATTTTATCATTTTTATAGATATTTCTATTAATCTTGGTAGAATAATACAAAGATTATTTGCACATCAAAATATATCAATGTCAAATAGAAAATATCTTTCAAGGTCAAATATTATAATTTAAAAGTTGAAAAGTAATTGTGAATATTCAAAATAAGTGTTAGTTTAGTATTTATGGAAAATATTATCTTTAAATATAATTATAATATAATATATAACTTCAAAGTTTAGTTAATTACAAAGTATTTAATTTTATAATTTTAAAAAGAAGAAAAATATCAATGTTTTAGTTGATACTAATTATTTATTATATAAAATTGTATATATACATGCTCAAACACATTTTATTTCAAAGATATTCTTTATACTTGTTAAAATTAAATTAGAAAGTTTATATATACTTTAAAAGTTGAATAACTTTAAATAATAGATAAAAAAGCAAGAAAGTGAATTTATGAAAATACAAGTTAAAGCATATAGAATCTTTACATAAACAGAATATTAGAATATATATTTTGCATAACATTTATTGATAATATATAATGTACATTTTATAATGATATTATAATGATATACATTTTTGACAATGCATTTTTCTATCAAGAATATCAAAAAATATGAGTAATTATATATATATAATATCCATGAATATTAATTAATTTTTCTATCTTATACAAACTATTCAAATAATATTAATATATTTATTATATAGTCAATTATACATTAAATATTGAAAAATTCGTATTACCAATTTAAATGGTATTTATGAATTAATTTGAATATCTGTATATAATTTAGTATTAAATTAATACCTTTATTTTACAAGTATACAGATAAAATATATATTAAATATTAAAGAATTATTAAAGGAAAATATTTTTTTATATAAAGTATATTTCCATTTAAAATATTAAAAAATTATTAAAAATTATTTTTCTTTTACTTTTATACTTTTTATTGTTTTACTTACACAACTCTACGTAGTTTTAAAATTAAGACTACATAAAGTTGTGGTCTTTCAAATGATCTGATATTTTGTATTTCCAAAATAATATGCTATAATAGTTAATAAATTATATAAAAACTTTTTTCTTAAATTTAATATATATGTTTTTAATATATAAATTATATTTTTTTTTTCTTAATTTTATGCTTCTATAAATTATTCCTTAATTTATTAACTTATAAATAACATTGAATATTTCATTATAATATATATTAAATTTTACAACATTCATTGATTTTCATATTTTAATTAATTAATCTATTTTCTCTTATAATATTAAAATAATGATTGTCTTATTCTTTAAAAATGTAATGATTAAATAAAAGTAAATATTGAAATTTTCAATTTTTTGTGTAAATTTCAATAATTATGTTTACCTCTTATAACCGATTTTCTTTTAACTGATCTTCTAACAATATATATTTGTATTCTAGTCGTCCTTACATAATCGTATAGTATAATCAAACACTTAACTTTTTCACTTATATAAGATTGTCAGTCACAAAGACATCATTGTTTTGATAATTTATCAATTTTATGGATTTATTTTTAGTAGGATTGATTATGAATTTCTATTACGTAGGCAAAATTAAGTATTTTAATTTTTTAATTCTTATATGCGTTAAAAGTGTGAAATTTCTTTTATATCATAATTATAAATCACATTATTTTGTCATAAGAGATGGCACAATTTTATAATGTTGAAAAATGAAATTTAAACACGTCACATATGTTATTCACATATTATTCATAAGTTAGTTTTATATTTCTTGTTTCAATTTTTTTTGATTTCACAATCGTGCATAGGAAACAATAATTTTGTATATTTTTAGTTGTAAAATTAATTTTCTTTAATATTTATTTCAATTGGATAAGACAATATCATAAGGATATTTTATATCAAATTTTAAATAATTTTAAAAGAAAATTCCATGAAAATTAAAAATTTTTTAAATATTTTTTTTTAAAACTTGAATTTTACCCAGAATTATACAATTAAAAAATAATTTTTATTACTGGTAGTTTAATAAATAATTGATATATTAATTTAAATTAATTGTATAGAAACATAAAATGCTTAAGACTTAGAAACATATTAAAAGTGGTTATTATACTGTTAAATAGTACTATATAATGTATTTTTATATATTTATAATATATTGTAATATATTTTGTAATAATGAAAGAATCAGTATCATTTTCAAGCATTCATTTTTTTATTCTTATGCGTAATGCATAAATATGAAAATTATAATACACATGGAAAGTTAACAAAATTTTTTGCAGATAAAAACATTTTTGAAATACATAATTTATAACTATTTTATAAGCATTAGAAATGGTATAATAAAAATGAATATTAAAATACTTTAAAATTATATATTTATAACTTATCTATTTTACATATTTTAAATTATAACTAAAGGTAGGTTACATTCTTTTTATACGCAAATATAATTATATAAATTATTATAAATTATTACAAATTGATTATATTTTATAAATTGTAATGGAACCATTTTTTAATAGATATGTTTTTACTATTTAATGCAACTAAGATCTTATAATTAATTATTGTCGGTCATTATTTTTTGTTTTGATCTGATTTGAAATGAAAAATTTAAAAAATAAAATGTATTATAATTATTAAGGAATGTTGTTAAAATATTATCTAAAAATTTTTTAATTGAATAGATACTAGTTTACTATTTTATTTAAAAAAAAAATCATATAAATTGTATATTGCTTTACCATACTTAGATAGAAAAAAATATGGTATTATAATTATAGAAAGGATATATTTTACAATTTTAGTAATTAAATTTTGGTTTAATTGAAATTAACTGTGACAATAATAAATAGGTATTAATTAATTTTTTACAAGATAGATTTTTATTCAAATTTATACAATTTTATATCATTAAGAAATATTAGTGCTTAATTTTTATCATACTCTAATATAACATTACTTTAAAAAATGTGGAAAAGTTTTTACCGTTTTCAAATTTTAATTGAAATAAGCAGTCGAATTTAATTTAACTCGAAATTGTTTATTTTTAAGGCACATATTATTTAAACATATTCTATAGTTTAAAGTACTACATATCTTTACGTATTCATAACGTATTGCAGAAAATTGTGTCATAAGCATGATATAATTTAACTAAGATTTTGAAGGTGTAAATGTATTTTATGCTGTTATTTGTAGATGTTTTATTTTGTCTATAATGTGTAACGTACGTATAATAAACGCCTACACAATTTGTAAGAAAAACGATACAGTTTACTTATCATGAATTAGAAAAAAAAAATAAGCAAGATATAAGAAGACTAAGAAATATAATGACGTAATGCAGAGGGCTTATTTCTATTGCTTCAGATTTTGCATTGATTTTTTTATTTGGCAAGTTATGTAGCACTCGACGATCAGACAAAGGCTGCACAGGTCGAAAATTATGAGTTAGTTTGTTTCCCTCAAAACCTCTGATATTCCGAAATGCTGCAATCTACAAAATTAAAAATAAATTGCTGTAAACTAAGTATTTCGTTATATTAAAACATTAATAATAAACACAATTGAATAGAAAAGCATATAAGAATAACCGCATAAAAATGACAAAAATAAATATTTGTAGGCAATCAAATACAAAAATCAATATTATATCCAAAAAAGGTATTATTACAATGCTCAATAATAAATGCTATTCACAATGATTGTATTTTATTCATAAATGATCGATTAGATACTCAAAATAAAATTCTTAAATGAATCTCCTTGATATAATACTATCATATTTTTTTATATTTGAATACGATTTTCAATATGTAAGCTAAAAATTTTACTTATTGGTTTTTAAAATATGTATATATTTCAATATATCTATTAAATTTTTACTGTTGTATTTGAAAGAAATTTTACATAATTTATCTAAGTAAAGGAAACACTATTACTAGTCCATTAGAATAAATCCACAAATAATAATGAAAAATTTAATATGAGAGGGATATTAAAGTTACTAAAGTTATTATCAGATTTTTTGTCTTTAGTAACTGAAACAAATATCTAAGCAAAGTAATCTATAAAATAGTAGTTAATTCCTAGAATCATTTAAGAATATTCCCTTTTATATTTTTCGTAATTATTGTATCAGTATTTATGTCAAAAAACTTGCTCAATAAGAGTCAACATTCACAAAACTTATCACTTTGTCTGTGCAATAAATTTCTTTAATTGATCACGTAAATTTATGTTCATTGGGTAATTATCGACATAAAAGTTATCTGTAAACTTATAATTGTAATTCTTCATATATTGAATTTTTAAAATTGATTTTGAAATTGGTTTCTATAAAAATAAACTTTATTATATTTAAGAGAATAATATCACATTTAATAATGGGACTTCGTTACAATTGTATAAAATTACAATATTTATGCTATTTATCTCTTCGTTTCATTTTGTTAGATATTGTATAATATTTTAGTCAGTCAGTCATTAAATATATCTGTATTTAATTTAAAAAATTTTATTTTTAATTTTTGCCTTTAGATTGTAAGTGGTAGACTTTTATTGTTGTTATTAACTTTTATATTTCTTCGTGTTCATTTATAATTTTGTTAGTTAAGTGTTTCGTAGTTTTTTTAATATTCTGTGAAATTAGGTATAAAAATCGACCGCATCCCAACAATAAGCTATTCCAAGAAGTCCTCAAATATTATGAATTTGTACTTTAACACATATTCATATCCTTTGTATACTTTTGTAGCAATAAAAATTTCAATAAGTATTTCAATAAATTTTGTTATTGTCATACTCATCCTTATTTAATATTTAAGGATTCTTTACATCAATTTCAAGATTTTACATCACATTTCCCTGTTTTAACAGTCTGGCTGATATTCCACTATTAATATATTTGTTATTGTGTGATTGCTATCTAATATTATTGGTGAATTATACATTTATCCGAACATATTCTTATCACAATCTGTTTAAGCTCTTAATATTTGAAATTTATTTTAAAAATGTCTCGTGATATTTATTAACTTGTATAAAGTTATATATTTTTAAAAACATATTCTAAAACATATATTCCATTCGTAAAATTAAGAATTTAAATGATTGTATTTATTTTATTACCACTTAGTGATTTTGATAAGTTTTGCTATTTCATTTAACCAATTTTTGATAAATTGCCGATAAAAATAAAGACTCATTATCTTTTTCTAGTTCTGATTCTACCTAATGAAACATAATAGTCTAATCTAAATATATTATTTTAAATTTTAGATTGCTTGATATAAATCTCATTGGTCGTGCCTTCAATAGAGTTGAATATATTTTAGTCCTAACAGAATCCAAATTTTTAAAGTATAACTCGGGTTTTTGATATTATAAAATATCATCAAAATATAATTATATATCTTGAAGCTATTGTCACAAAATATTATTCAGTTTTACTTCAAAATATTATATTATATTTGTATTAACATAATATATCATGTTTTACTTAGTTATTATTATATTATGAGTTAAAATTTCGTTCAGTGTAGTAGTATATAACTACTTCTGTATTAAATATAAGTAGATTTCTTCCAATTTTCGAGAAAAGACTAAGGCTTAGTTACCATTTTGACTGAATAATCGGATTTTGTACTTTTTATTTGTAAATTGATTCCGTATAGTATTTTGAATAATATATAGAAAGTTTCTTACGCAATCAAATGTTACAAGATACTCTGATGCATTTATTTCTATTGCATATCGAATAATCATCAATTTTTTTCTATTTTCTGTTTTGTCAAATAAGCATTCATACAAATATTTTCACAATACTATGAAATATTTTCTTTTGAATATCATTATTCGTAACATTTTATATATTTATTTATTATAAATATGGTGTTGCATGTTGATAATTTCGTCCCAAAGATAAAATTAATTTCATATTTCTGTAGCTCAGTATATATATATATATTTTAAATATTATTTAACTCTTTATATAGTATAATACTCAACCTTTATTTTTAGTCTTAAACATATGCAATAATTTCTACTTTAAAAATATTACAATCACATAATACTTGAATTTGATATGTATACCCAGTAAAGATTATAATAAATTGGAACGTATTTCCAATAGCTCCTTTAAATGTATATATAAAGTTTGTTTATGCCATTTTAATTACCTCATGTTTTTACTGACATATTGTAATAATTATTATTAGTATTATAATTATTATAGTATTATTAGTATTAATAATATTTGCATTTCTTTTTATTTTTAATATTGTAATTATTCTTAATATTCTCATAGAAAAATAAGAGTGGTAGCAAACAATTCAATAGCATTAATTAGTAATGAATATTACATTAATATTATTATTTTGAAGTGAATGTTCATGTTTCTATTTGATTAATTTTATTAAACTTTTACTGTTTAACTGCTAATATCTCTTTTTATTTTGTTATCTGTAAAAATTAACTATTTTATTTATTGCATACATATTGAAAACTGCAAAATTGTTTATTATATTTATATTTTCAATTATAATATTTAATTTTTTATACTTTTAAATACAATTATCATATAATATATATTTATTTATTTATATATTATATTTATGAGGAAAATATAGCATTATACAAAATACACAGTCGTTGTGACTGGTTATGCGTATATTTATAAAACAAAGAAGAATGAATAAAAAAAATTGAAAGTAGTTTATTCCTGTTTGCGTTTTTTAGTTTAAGTATGCGTAAGTGCTGAGGAACAGAGAGAGAGAGAGAGAGAGAGAGAGAGAGAGAGAGAGAGAGAGAGAGAGAGAGAGAAAATGTATGATTTCATGGACTACAAATATAAGTAAAAACATTCAGATAGATGAAACGAAAAAAAAATTAAAATAAGAAATTATCGTTTATCTGGATTGAGGCGTCTGTGCAATCGAAGGCACGTATAAATTATACATAATTATGAACTCGCAATCAAGTGCGAATCTATACTTATCGATAAAAAGTACATGTCCTACAATAGGGTATTGATTGCTTAGGATTATCTAAGAATGAGGTGTCCTTTTTATTTCAACTATTGGTGGTTTTTTTTTACATTTACTCCTTCCGTAATAATACTCGTATACAAAAGCCATTAATAATATGCTTTATCACCCAAGATTTTAAACTTGTTTTATGTATTATTGTTATTTCACTTCGATTATATATATTTTATATATTGCATATAAGTATGTAAAATTAAAATGAATTTTTATTTAAAAAATGGTATAAATTTTTCTATATAAAATCATTGTGATAGTCTAATAAATACTATTATCTAACTCACCTCGAATGGAGACTTGTATTACTAAAAAAATCGATTATTATTAAAAGATATTATTTATTTCTAAAGTTATGTGCTTTTTTGTTAAATTATTCGAATTATCTTTCCTTCCTTGCAAAAAAATCCTAATTTAACTAAAAACCGATTAAGCGGATATAGCAGAACATCAGTAAGAACAAGACTAGAAGTAATATCCATTTCATAGCCGAAAAAGAATCACAACAATATAATTAATTTTATTTAGTTTAATATATGTTTAGTTTAATATATATTATATATATTATTATTGTTTTTTATTTTAATATATTTTTATTATTCTATATGAATGGGAAACTTTACTTGTACATAAAAACTAAAATTCATTTTAATTGAAATGAATTGGAGTATCATAGTGATCATATAAAAATAATCTTTTTTTATATTTTTTATACAATTGCATTGAAATATATATATACATATTTTGTATTTAGTGAAATATTAATAAATTACTATAAATAAATTATTACTAAAAATAAATTAATTAATTAATTGATTTGCATAATTATTGTTTATTTTAAAGTAATTCATAAATTGCATAGAAGTTTTTTGTAATTAAAAACTTATTTTAAATTTAACAAATATTTCACTACTCCATTTATTATTTACTATTAATATTTGTATTGTAACAAAATATTTTGATACTACATAAGCATGGCTCTACATTACTTTCCTAACTGTCACGAAACATATAATCTTATTATAAGTATTATATTTTTACTCGTTTGAGATATATTGAACTTTTTATAAAAAGTATTGAAATTTCTTAATGAAAATATTTATTAGTAGAAAATATTTTTAGTTATATCGATATCATTTATATCAATAGTTTTTCTTTAATTAATTATAATTTTATTATATACAAAGTGAATTAAAACACATTGAAATTATTTATACAATAATATTATATACAATAATTAAAATAAATATAAATTAAAATTAAACCAGTAATTTATTTATCAATATGTGATCTTATTTTATAACATATTTAACGTGAATGTAATACCAAAAAATATATTTTTTTAAAAATGATACTAATAACAGTAAGTTTTGATATATATAATAAAATTTGAGATTTAAAAATGTTAAATAAATACGCAAAATTTTAGCAAACCTGCGAATGAGAAAGGTAGAGTGGATATTTAAAATCGATCCATGTCACGACTTCGGAACAAGGTGGTGTTGTCAGAGAGCCGTTGTATGTAAAATAATTTTGCATTCTATCATCAGGAGGTCCAGCTGGATCCAACAACTGTCCCAGATGCATGTTCTCTAACAATTGGATTTTTGTTCCCACCTTTTCAATCTTTGGTAGTGCTTCCACTATTGTTTCAAACAAAGGATTTGAACGATCATTCACTTGAGCCTACATGCAGAGTAAAAGTCACTTCATTATTATCAAAAATCATTTTCTCTTTTTAGGTTTTTAAATCTAAATTTTATGATAAATTAAAAATTACCTACTTGATTTTTCAATTAATCGATGAAGTATTTAAAAATTAATTATGAATATTTACTTGCAATAACTTTTTATCTACAGATTTAGAAATTATTTTAATCTAATTATATAAATAACTTAAACCTTTAAAAAATTTTCGAAGTAAACTATGAAAATAATTATTAAGTATTAAATATATATTAGCTGAAAATTAAAGTAATTTCTGAAACAATCTATTTCTGCAGTCTTTGTTACTACAATTGTTTATTGTATTATTATAAAATTTTTTTTTCAAAAATAACTATTGTATTCAAATACATGTTTATTTGTACAAGAATCATTATATAAGATTTGTATGTGTGATTGTATTGGCGCCTGTATAAAAATTGACATTACTAATTATAAAAATTTATATTAAATCTGTTTACACAAATTAAAATAAAGGTTTGAAAACATGATTTTTTATTTCATACAAATGAAATATTCCTGACATATACTTCATTTAATGGATATTTACCTTTAAATTTAACAGCATTTAATTAGTAAATACTTTGATGTACCGTATTTACCGAAGTGGGCACATCAAGGAAAAATATCAAACACGCACCCTAGGAATTAAAATAGATGCATGTTATTTTAAAGCGCTAAAAATTATTTCATTTCACATTTAAATGCTTTCTATATAGCAGTTTATTATTATAAAGATTAAATCAATAAATCCGAGGTCTAATAATTTAATTATACAAATTATCTCCTATGTATGTTATAAGCAAAGCTTATCTTCATCATTATAGTTTTAAATATTTATGTATCTCTGGATTTGAATTTATGTGATATTTGTATAAAATTATAGTCATTATGATTTTATTCACTAGTTAACTTTTAAGAATTAATTAATTTTCTTTTTATGTTAAGAAAAATTTCTATTTTATCAGTAAGATTCTATATAATACTTTGCAAAAGGTGTTTTTTTTTTATAATAAAAACATTATAATTATTTTATATTTTCTGATTCTCTTTAACTTATCTAAAAATTAAAGTGAATTTAAAATTAAATCTTAATGGCTAAGAAATAATGTTTTTTTAATTGTATTACATTAACATTAATTATATTTCTTATCAATAAAATACGTTAAGCTCTTAAATTAAAGAAACGCTCGATCTAATATATATTAATTTTTTATTGTAATAAACAAAATTAAAATTAATATTTTTTAAGCAATTATATCAACATATATTTTTGTATTTTGATTTTTGATATTTAATTTTATTTATTACAGTAAAAAATTAAATAATTATCATATCATATTATATCATCAATAATAATATATTTAAATTACTTTTATCGGCTTATAAGAAAATTCTTCAGATATAAAGTTTTGTAAATAAAATTTGTAGATAAATTTTTGTTGGTAAATTGGTAAAGTGTTAATTTCAACCATCTATTTAAGTGAAGAAATCAAACAAAAAGTGTGAACGTAATTATGAGAGTAATTATCACATTTACTGCTAATGCAATAATAATTTTGTTAGCATCTAAAATGTGATAATATGGGAAAATATAGATTCTATGAAAATAAATATAATTGGCTTTAAGATACTAAATTTATAAAACTACAGTTTATTATTATCTCAAGTATTATCTATAGATGGTTATATTAGATTATATGAATAAATTTAAAAAAAAATGCTTTAATAAGAATGTAAATAACTCAAAAATTAAAAAAATCATTTCACACTTTTTATTAAGTTATAATAAATTTAAATATAAATTTAAAAATTATAATTAAATATTTATATTATTATTTGATATAATCCCAATCTAAGATTATTTAGGTTGAGTGAACTTAATTTAAACTTGAATTTTTTTCCTATTTTTATTTATATGTACTTAAATTATTTTAAATTTATTATTTTAAATTATTTTGCTTTTTGTTGTTTTATTTTTTTTATTGTACGTTTTGTTAATTTTGAGCCATTATGTTGAAACACATTTAAGGGTAATTAATATACAGTTTTTACTTTACTTTTTAAATTCCTGTACCACTGAATGCTACACCAATTTTTCAAATTTTAAACTTAATTAATATTTATAAGTGTTCGTTCTTACACCGACAAATGACTACTTCATGCAGTAAGATTAGTATTTTAGAAATAATTTTTTTATTTATTTTGTTTTGTTAATGACCCACTAGTAAACTAAAAATACACAGTTTCTAAAAGTATTTCTTCATTATTGCTTTTAAATATTTATGTTTACTACGGTTTAAAAAGATTATTAATGTCCTATTCGCGCATGCATATTACTTTTATTATTATACCTCAAAGAAGAAGGCAATCACCGCCAAACCATCCGAGTTATGCATTGCATCGTTTATAGAGCCATATTTATCTTTATAAAAAACAGCATGTAACTCCATTGCAAATGAATGATTGTTTATGAGATCTTCCGAACCTTCCCTGTCGTTCTCGCCCCAGTGAAAATGAAGCTGTTCAAAAACATAGGTGCCGTTCAATGGCCCACCCGACATATAAAACTGTTTATTATCTTTAGAAGTGTAAAGCAAGGCTGTAAATATAAAAAATAGCATATTTGTACTGTAAATCCTTGAGTTTTTATATTTTTTTAAAGTACACAATATATTATCAAAACGATTTTTTATGAGGCAAATTGAAAAAGATTCGCCTTTTACATAAATGTTCATATTTGCAGTAATTAATTATATTAGATAAGAATTACGTAAGATATTATTAGTCGAAATTATTAAATAAAAATAATACTAAAAGTAGCAACCACAAAATAGTAATAATCACAATATATCAAATAAAAAACAATAAGTAAATTTATAATAATGTTCTAGTATTGTAATATCTTTTCCCATATTATATTTATAATTCTTTTATATAGTGAACCTTAAATTGATATACATCTCAGACTATTTTTATTGAAATTATTAAATTTTAATATTATAATAAAAAAATTCAAGTTCAGTACATTATTTTATATAAGTTGGTATATCATGGTAAAGTTAATAATTGATTGTACTGTTGAAATCATAGTACATTATTTTTAAAGATTTGCTAATGATAAGAAGATCTCGAAAATATTGATAAAAGTTATAAATATTTTATATAAAAATCTGTGCATATATATTCTATAAATATTGTCTATATGTTTTCAGATTGTTGAATAAAATAGAAATTTGATTAAATACAGATTAAATCATATACGCGTACGAATTATAAAATTTACGAGTAAAATTTCTAAAAACATGAAAGTCTTAAATTAAACTTGGGTGCAATTTGTAAAAATTCAAACAAATTTTGATTGATATATTCAATGAATGATAAAATAAAGATAAATAAATAAATTGAATTTATACGACAAAAAAAGAAAATTATTTTTGAGTATATAAATTATTACAAGAAATATTATAAAATTCTTGTTTTTGTTACCATTAATTGTGAGATATAGTACATAACAATATTTATTCGTATATTCTTTCAAAATATTTTTATCTAAATAAGAACTATTTATTCCTTATAAACCAACCGGTAGTTTTTTTTATTTCCATTACTAATTTAGAACATAACGATACTTTTAATAATATAATTTTAATTTAATCGTAAAATTATTATATGAATTTTTGTACATATATTTGTTTAATATGTTATATTACAACATTTATGTATACAACATTTTAATATATCGAAAATTTGTATTGTATATTACATATTACCAGAAAGATTAGTTGATTATAAATTAACAATAAATACAACTTAACAACAGTTTCTATAATTATTTCAATATTATCTGAATAAAAATCTTTATAAAATCGATTGAAAATTGCAATATTTATTTACGACTTGCTGATAATCTTAAATTAAATACAATTAATTTTCAAATAAAGTAATTTTCATATAACATTTTTTATTAATAATTTATAAAAGAGAATATTTTTGTTATTAACATACCCGTATGTCCGTTGTTTATCAAAAAAAAATTTCTTGGTATATCTAATCCGGAAAATATTAAAAGTGGTAAATTTATATCTCGTACGTCATGCTCTTGAATGTTTATCGGTGATTGATATTTTCCAACGCATGTATCATAATTTTCTCCCCAGTGATCAGGACCTATTTTAAGTGTATATTAAATGTATATTATAATTTTATATGACATATGAATGCAACCTTTTATAAAATGTATACAAATTTCAGGAAAAATAAAGTTTGAATAAAATTTTTTTTATAATTTTTTTTACATAACTAATGTTTCCTTAGATAAGCACTTTACAAAATGTAGTAAAAAAATGAATATATTTCAATGTAAAAATCGTTTTATACAAATTTTATTAGTTTATATTCTATACTTTTGCTTGCATGCTATGTAATTAAAAATAAATTTTTCAAATGAATAGTATTAACTAATCAAAATATTTCTGCAATGAAGTAAAAGTTATGATTTTACAAAACTTATAGAAATAAGGAAAAAATATTATTACAGAAATTTATTTTATTCCAATGTTTATGTAAATAATAGATGAAAAATGAGTGATCAAACTTACCATGTGAACCGCTGTATCCAAAATTTACATGTTCCAAAATAGTAACGTCAATTGTATCTGGGAAAATTATAAAACATAAATCTTTTTTTATTAATTGTAGTGCTTCATTATAATGCTTTAAAAATATAATTTACTATTTTTTAAATTTTCTTTACAATAATTAATTTAATATTATATATGTTCAAAGCGAGATTTGTTAAGAAAAATTAATTATTTATTTAAATAATAAAAATTTACTTGAAACCTAATATTGGTGTTGATAATTATAAATAATTATAATTTATTTAAATTTGAAAGCATTATTATAATGTATCCTTACGATCATTATGTATGCTATCACAGATAAAACAATAGTTGAATTTCATAATGTAATTTAGTGGTTTCTAATATTTTGTAACTACTATAATTTTAAGCATATTTAGAAATTTTTAAGATCCTATAACTAAAGCATACTATACTCTAATATAATATTATTAAAGTCAATAAAAATAATGTTAAGTTAATCAAGAACAAAATAATTTCAATATTAGCATTATAAAAGTGCAAGCTATAATAACTAATATTAACTATTATATATATATATATATATATATATATAAAACAATATATACATTTATATATCATTTATATATAAATATTTAGCCTTACGTATTACACAATCAAATGTCTTATATTAAAAAGTCAGCTTACTTAAAGGATGTAGTAGAAAGTTAAATTGAAAGGATCAGTTAGAAAAAAGACGTTTAAAATTTTAATTAAAAATTACTGTGTAATACGAGTTATGAACGTTTTCTGATTCGTAAGCTAATAAAGCGGAATTAATTTAAAATTAGGTTATTAGCAACATAACTGTTGTATATGTAACGGACTACATTACAACGAAATTCCGATAACATTAAATGAGATAAACAATAGTCTTCATTATATATGTAAATAGAGATTTGTATTATAATAAAAACGTTATCTAAGTAAATCAGATGAAGGCCAAAGACAATGACACGATATTAGTTGTAGCTTGTATCCAACCTTCATTTAACCAGTCACGCTTTCTATTTTACCCGCGCAAAGAATTGTTTGAAAGCGTAAGTCGTAAGAAGTATTCATTTACACTATCACTTCTCTTTTCCGAGGCAGCTAATAAAAAAAATAAGTATATAAATATATAGATTATACGGAGACATACAAAAAGGAGAAAGTACCAAATGTGCAAATTGATATGTGAACAAAAATCTTTATTAAATCTTGGAAATATTACATTAACACTATATTACTGATACTAAAAAAAAAGAGATAAGCAAATCACTTGGTCAATTTCGTTGTTCAATATAATATTGTTACTTAAATTTTTATTTAAATTTTTAATACTTACTTGATTATTGTAAATAATAATAGTTTAATAATGATAGAATAATATATTTGAAAGAATAAAATAATTATCCTTATATATCTTATAATTTTAGTTATTTATTAATACAATATAAACTTGTATTTTGAAATTTCAAAGTTCATTTTATCAATATTATAAGTACTTTTTTTTTTATTATAGATTTTTATTTTTATTTTAGATATTATTCTGAATTATATTATATGGCAATTAAAATAAATTACAGTATCTTTCATATAAATTAGATTATTTATGTACAATTAACGTTATTTACAAATCCATCATTATTAAATTATTAACATTGTACTATTTTTCAGGTTGATTATAAATTTGTTCTTCAATTTAATGCTTTTTAGTTATTCCGTACAATGATTATAATGTATTTCATAACTTTCTTTTAAAATTTGTTTTCGACAATTATTCTATTTATTATTCTTATATTACATGATAATTATGATCTTCAAATTTTTTTAATGTTTTAAAATTTTTTTTATTAATAAGAATCATTAGATAAAAAGATATTTTATTATAAATAATAAAATAATATATAGTAAATTATAGTAAATAATAAAGGAATCAGTAACAGATACAAAATAATACTGCGAAAGAGTATATGATCAATTCACTTGTGAACAATTCAAATTAATAATAATCCTATATTTTATTTATTTGCTTTCAACTTAAATTAATAATTACATAAATTAATAAATTAATTTTTATATTAAAATGTATTGTATAAATGTATTTTATAAATAATACATAAATCACAAAAAATATGAAATAAATACAGTTTTTATAAAATTGGTTAACTAAAAATGTTTATTTTAATATATTAAAATTTAAAATAAAAATATAAGTATATATTTAAAAATAAATTAAATAAAACTAGTATAATTAACTTAACTAGTTACTAAATTAATAATAATAAACTTTATAAATCTTTACATACTTTTATGTACATTTTCATTTATTATTATTTATTATTATTATTATATATTTATTATTATAAATATTATTTACTATTTCATGTTTTTACCATATTATTATATTTTCTTCTATTATTAATTATATCTGAATTGATTTAATCAAATGGAATAAATTTCTTTAAAAATACACTTCGTTAATTTAAAACATTTTTGTACTTTTGATTTATTATATTTACCGTCATTTCTTAATTATATTGAGATTTTTTTTAATGAAAACATATGTAATATCTGATTTATCTAAATTTTGTTTAATTTTTAAATTCTAATATATTTACAATAATTTTATAACACATGTAAATAAAATTGATTATTTTACACGATTCCTAAAAGTAATACGAATAATAAAAATAAAAATTCTGTAGTTTTATTTAGTGCAATTTCAAAAAAATTAATATAAAAATTAATTAATGATAAATTTAAGTTTATTAAGTAAGGTAAATTTATTATGCAAGTAACTTTCATAAAGTTTAAGGTACTCCTATAAACTCATATTATGTCTATACTTTTATACTGATACATTTCATATACATCATTATGCTTGTTAACTAAATTTATCTTATATATATATGAAAAATCATAAGATTTTGATTAACTTATATACATAATTCAATTATATATTTGTATCTTATGATTTTTAAATACTTCATACAGAATACGAATGTAATATAAATGTAAAATATGTATAACAATTATGTTTAAAATGATTTTATTGATTTTTAAAAGAATTTTTTAGAAAATTAAATATATTTTTAAATATTTTATATTTTTTTAAATATAATAATATAATTGTTGTATACATTTGTATTGTTATCAATATTTTTCTAAACATAAACATCTACAAAAGGGTACATTTTAATAATTGTAATATGATATCTGGGAATTATATGAAATAGAATAGTAAAAAATTATCAATTTAAGTTTAATGTTTTATTTTCTTTCATTTATAAAGAACAATAAAATATTTAACATTCGAATTTAAAACAATATTAGACAAAGAAATAGGTTTTACTAAGTATTTATAATAATTTAACTAAATTTCGATCTACAACATAGTATCAATATTTTAATTAGTATTTTTCAAACGCTTATTATTAAGATAAGAACATTCATTATTTATTAAAATATAAATTAAAATTTAAAATTAAATAATAATTAAAATCATAACATATTTAATTTAACTTAATTTAAAATATTATATATATATATATATATATAGACATTTTTTAAAATATTTATTTATAATTAAAAGAAAACTTCAATGTAATAAATTTAGCGATATTTATTTTTGATTTGTTTAAATTTGATAAAACAAATAAAATTAATAATTTTCCAACGAATATTTATTATATTTTCAAAAATGTAAGTATTAAAGTGAACTAAAATGCATAATATAAAATATTTACACTAAACTTGTTACTAATATTTATTAAATATTATTATGTTAAAAATTATAATAAGTTAAGCCAATTTTTTAATCATTATTTTTTAATATCTATTTATTTATTGTCTGAAATATTTCTAGTTTTACATGATATTTTTACAAGAAGCTATTAATTGATGAACATGTTATAATAAATATTTTATATATTAAACTTATATATATCTTTAAATATAGTGCACTAAAATAACATTATTTATTATTAATATATTAATTATTATATTTTATTAAAAATGAGATAAACCATAAATATATAAGCAATCTATAAATTAAAATGAACTAATTATATATATATTTTTATATGATATTGTTTATATATAATATAATCATAAAATTATTATTTTATAATTTTTATTTTATAAATAGTATTATTTAAAGAGTACAATAATAATAAAAAATCATTTATTTAACTGACAACTAATGGGATTGATCTACTGCTTAGCTGAAGAACGTATATTTCAACAATCGTAATACATTTTCCAGAAATTACATCAACAAGATCACAACTTAGTTTGACTTTAAGTACGTTTATACATAAAGCAATTCAAGTATCATCAATCTGACAACAAAATTGTCATCACATAGCTTTTTCACTAGTAAATATTATAAATATAATATATATTACTTACTAAATATTATAAATAAATTACTATAGTATATATTATAAATATAATATATATTATTACTTTTTAAATATAATTAGAAACTGAAAAAATTGTAATTATGTGAAATTCATTATAATTGTTAAATTTTAATTTAAACTATTTTTCATGGTTTGTTCCTAGTGCACTACTAATCATATAATTATATTAAAACTTGTATTAATAAATAAATTGTATTTTTAATATATAATGCAGTATTTTACTACTTATATTGAAAAAATATAGCAAATAATAAAAATATTAATCAAAATTTATATAATTTTTAAATTTTACCGTCTTATTTTTCATTTAAAAAAATAAATAAAATAACAATAAGCATTGAAATTAATTTTAAAATATAGATTTTATGAAAATATATTTGCAACTTTTGTATGTGAATTTATTAAATGGAAAGTAGTTACAAAAGACAGAATTATAAAATGTTATAAATTTGCAGTAAGATTGTTACTGTTGAGTTGTATATTTTACCTGTACTTTTTAATCATAAGAGCAATTATAAATTAATTTTAAGGATTGTACTATATTCTAATCTATATAATAATTATACTATATAATAAATATAATATATGTTATCATTATACTATATATTTAATATAATATATATATATAAACTATATAAATAATATATTATAATATATATTACAATTATACTATATTATATAGTATATAAATTGTACTAACTGTAATTATGAATAAAGAAT
The DNA here is from genome assembly GCA_030522565.1 of Ceratosolen corneri. Classification (NCBI taxonomy): domain Eukaryota; kingdom Metazoa; phylum Arthropoda; class Insecta; order Hymenoptera; family Agaonidae; genus Ceratosolen; species Ceratosolen corneri. The sequence continues at coordinate 147,306 of JAPYYT010000001.1, read as the reverse complement.
CTAACATTTGTATTCAATATTTTTTGAATTGATATTATTTTAATTCCACATAGACACAATTAATGTTTAATTTCATAAAAGTTATTAATACCAAATTATATCACACATTTTGATTTTTGAAAAATGTTTGTAATTTTATAATGCGATTAATACTAAATTATAAGTCCTGTATAAATAAATATATATAATATATAAATTAAAATAATAATCAAAATTTTATAAAACTGTTTACATAGAAACATTAATCCTATATATTTCTATAAATTTCGTAAGCTAAATTATTATTTAAAGTAAAAATATAAAAAAAATATAAAACTGTTATAATTGATATTATATTTTAAAATACGAACATTCAAAATAACAAAAATGTTTATTGTCATAAATATTAAGTATCTTATTTTATTATTAATAATAAAAATATATTTTAATTATCTTTATTTATAACATTTAAAAATGTGCTTGATCTCATCATTTAAATAATATATTAATTGACAAACTTAAATATTTATGAAATACTTCAGTTTTAAATACTTAATAGAATTTCTGTAATACTATTAATTTTTAAATTTTAATTTAGTACATTAAGAATATTTTTATTTAAATATCCAAAGTAATTTTACATATTTATACAGTTGCATAGTCTAAGTGTATTATATTAATTTTATTAGTGAAATTATTTGTTAGTATTATTAAAAATATAATTGATAAACTTAAGAATTTGAATTATTTCTTGCAAATGGTAGAAAACAAAATTTTAATATATAATTTCGTTGGTCATTGAATATATTTTTGATAAAATCATTAAAATTCTATAATAACCACGTTTTCAAAGTATTTATTTTTTAAAAATATTTAATAAATGATTATTTTTTTTTTTAATTTTTATTTTAAAAATATTTCTTTGCTCTTAAAACTACCATTTGAAACTTTTTTACTATTATTTACAGCAAAATATAAAACAAACTCAAGTTAGTATTTATGTAAATTTTTAATAAGATGGTTTTTAAAATATGATATATTTTTACTTTTAATCATTTGTTAAATAATTGAAATTATATAAATTATATAATAATTGAAATATAGATTTCTTTTTAGAACCTAAAAATTAATATTTTTATAAATAAATTGTTTTGAATTATAACAAATCATTTGATTAAACCATTTACTTAAAGGCGGATATGTAAAAATAAAATAGAAAGTACATAAAAAGTAATTTATATTTATATGTCCAATAGTAAACTATTTTTCTTAAAAAAAGAAAAAAAATTATGGAAATAAACGATCTTATACAAATATTTTATCAAAACTGCACATTATGTGAAAAGTGATATTACATTAATGTATTTTAATAGACAAATGATCAAATATTCATACTAACTATTACATCGATAAAACAGATAAATTCATTAATGTAATAAAAAACATTATAATTAATTAAATCTTTTATATAGAAATATTTAATGGGAAGTATATATCAAACATTATTTATCAACTTACATTTTTTAAAAATCTTTATATTATATAATTTTAACTATAGAATTATAATAACTTAAGCCATAAATAGCAATTTGAATATAAAAAAATGATAAATTCGTTTTACTGTTCTAAATGATTATAATTTAAACATTTGGTACTTTAGTTAATCTGAGATCTATAAAATTTTATATTAAAATTTCCAATTTCATGTTAAAAAATGAACAAAATATATTATTAAAAATTGAATATTAATTTTGCTGATATAACCATTAAAATTTTTTCCCTAATAACAAAAATTATTTGCAAATTATAATAAAAAAATTTGTTTGCTTTTTTATTTCATTCCATTTTTTAAATAAAAATAAAAAATCTCTTCTGACAGTCTTAAAATAATTAAACTTAAAATAATAAAAATGTTCTGAGATTTTTAGTATTAAAAAAATAAGTTTATCTAACATTAATAATATATATAATAAATTTATCTAGTATTAATAATCAATAAATAAATATTAATATAATATTTTGTAAACAAGTAAATAAATTTCGAGTATTGAAATATCATTGAATCAATTTAAGAATAATAATTGCTATCTAACTATTAAATTAACAAAAAATAGCTAAATAAAATAAAAAATCTATATTTTAGTCTTGAAACAATAGTAAAACGCTGCTTTAAAGAACTATATTCGATTCTTCTGTCTTTTTTCACACTGTTTATAAATTATACATTTTCTATTTGTAATGAAAAAATTGAAATAATTTGTTTCTAAGTTAAAAATTATTTTGTATAATTATATATATTTATAATTTCATAAAGTTATAAATTGTTAAAATTAACTTTTTGCATAAATTCATTTGCATATTAACTTCTGTAACTCAAATCTTACATAAAATTTTAACATATTCTTATTTTGTAAACTAAAATATTACTTTGTATTATATATATAGAGAATTTAAAAAGAATTTACAATGTGTTCGATTATACACATATGCATATATACATATTATATATTTAATATATATTCAATAATCAATTACGTTTCAACTTTTTCTAAATTAATTGTTGTATATTTAAAATACTGCAAAAATTACAAAATTGTAAAACCATTCTTTGAACAATGAATTCAAGAGTTTCTTATTTTAAATAAATAAGTAAAGAAATAAGAATTAAGAGAGCAATTAATTCAAAGAAGCGGTAACATAATGACAATTACTTACCGAAGAAAAAAACGAAAAAGACAACAGGACTAATGGAATGAAAATTAAAATTGGCGCAATTAAAATTAACAACCAGATTAATCATGACTAATAAGACGGTAACTGGTTTAGGGTATACAGTTTATGATATACCGAGTTGGAGAAAATCTTAATCTCATGCGATTAGGATCGTCTTCCTTTCACTGCACTTCGCGTAGTTTTACTAAGAGCTCAAAATTTTCTGAGTTTCTATTACAATAGCTCTAAAATATTAAAATATATGGTTATCTAGTAATAGATAATTAAATAAATGAACCTAGAGGATGATGGGGCGTGTGAGGGAGCAAGGACAGTCGGAGAGAGAAAGAGAGAGACTGTGTGTGTGAGAGAGAGAAGAGAAGTAAGCACGAGCCGGTCGAATGTTGAAAGGAGACTGACGCTTGGCGCCGGACGAACCAACCATTTTAAGTTCCTATATACAGGATAGAGAGAAGGATATTCAAGCGCTTAACGACAGGCACTTACAAATACATAGATTAGTAAGTTTGGCGTTTCTGACTGGTCGACAACTGCAAAACTCGATTATTATTCGGTTGCCTCTTCTTGACTCTCCCTTGTCCTCTCGCCCTGTTCATTTGCCTTTTCTATTTTTGAACATGCCTACACCTGCATGCAAATTATAAAACACAAATTTTTCTTCTTTAATGTCGAATCAATTTTAAATATCGTATATTTCGCCAAATTAAAAAATATTTAAAATTGAAATCTTATATTTATTTTTATATTCATGATATTTTATATATATATAGATTGAATTTCTTAATGATTACATATAAACACAAAATTATCAATTCAAATAAGTCCCAGAGCCTAAAGCAATATTTTTTTTATAGTTTATCCATTTTTGTATCTTGCAAGGTAATCAATTTCTATATAAAAAGAGGTCTTGAAAATATTACTTTCTTTGGATTATTAGTTGTCAAATAAATAAAAAAATTTTATATAGACCTATTTTTTTAATAATTACTTTTTTACTTTATATATATAAACCTTTATATTATAAATTTATAAGAAAAATATTGGTTTTTTTAAATTATTATCTATGTATCAAAAAATATTAAGATAAACGCATTTTATTTAGTCATTTCATTTTTAAAGTTATTTTATTCCATACTGATAATTATATATGAATTATATTATTTTTATAAATAAATAAAAATTATATATATTATTTTCATTCGAATATACGGCTCAATATAAATTTTGATAATTTATATCAATTATTTTCAAGTCGAATTATTATTTAAGTTTAAAAATAGGTAAGGACTTTTATATATTATAATTAAACGTTATAGGAATATAAATTATTTTTTATATAGGATTTTACCCGATAAATAAAGATTATTTTATATGTTAGAATATTTTATATTATTTTAAAATATCTTTGTTTGTAAAATTTCACGATGCACTAAAATTAATAAGTTTTTACATTAAAAATTTTCATATTGAATTTAATGTATTTGGATATATTTACAGAATTATACAACGCATATATAAAATAAATTTTCATTTCATTTCAAGTTTCATATTAAATTTTATATTGTATATTTAATATTATTATTAAATTCTATACATCACAATAAAAAATATAATTCGCGTAGTTATAAATTGTGCACTTTTGAAACTTATTATTTTAAAAATTACATAAGAATTTAATCATCGCTTTATGATACTTTAGTAGCATCCAATATTTCTACCTTTATATATTTTCAATAAATTATAATATAATAAATTATTATTCTACAAAAATACAATTATGTGTAATACAATATTAATTGTTTTATTTTATTTATGAATTATAAGATATTCTTATAATTATTAATTCTAAAATTTAATAATTTTATTCTATAAGGAATGTTCTTTATATTATAAGTAAAATATATATAAAATATATAAATAATTATATTGCATAGTGGATAAGTATTTATTATTAACTATTTATTAAAAATTCAAAATTGAATTTATGGGAAATTATGTATTGAGGTAAATATTTTCAATTTAAAATCTATCATATTATATTTAGAAATCCAATTAAATTTTTTAACTACTTGTAAACTCTTGGATAAGTTGCATCTTAATAAGAAAAGAATTTAGATTATTTATTTTATTATGTTTAATAAAAATTATGTGATCTTACACAAGATGAGAAAAATTATGGCCTGTAATATCTTTAATATAGAATTGAAATATTATGAAAGTGCTACACAAAACAAATTAAGAAACCATTGGTATTGACTCATTACTGCTCCACTATATATAGTTTATAGTATATATAGTTAATTATAATTTAAAACATAACAAAACTTTAACATAAAAAATTATTAATTTTAGAATATGTTAACTATTAACTTATTTTAATACATAAGTTTTTGCTGTTATACTAATATATATAATTATAACATTTTATTTAAAGGTTTAATCTAGATTTTTAAATTTTAATATTCACGAGTATATAATTAATATATACGAATTATTACCTAAATTTCTGGTTTTAGAATTACGAAATATTTATTAATATACTTCAAATTAGAGTTCAAAAATCAATAATTGAATTTATTATAGCTAATATAAGCTGACATAATTAATATTATATATATTTTAACAAATATGAATGGCTTTAATTATTATTAGTATTAAAAAGTAAAACAAATAAAACTAATACTTAACTAATTATTTATTAGCAAGATTATAATAAATTAATTATAATGAAAAAACAATGCTGTTACATAAAATAGTTTAAAAAAAAAGTTTATTGTACTATGACTTGAATTCGTATATCAAATTCAAGTTCATTTTGATTGAAAAAATTATTTTTATAACATATATAATAATTTTGAAAATTTATCTATTTTTAAGAATATAAAATATTTTGAATATTTAACATCTAATACATGTGTTTAATTAAGCACTGATAAAGCATTTTAATACATAATTTAAATTATTGTTGCATGCTATGCAATACATCTTCAAAAAGATATATAAATTATTGATATTTCAATATTTTTGTTGAATCAATTTTAAACTTTTATTCTACAATTATTTATATAATTTATTTATATTTATATAATTTTTTTAATTATTTTATTTATTATTAATTTATTTATAATTTAATTATTATTTATTTATTATTAATTTAATTATTACTTATAATTTATTTATTACTAATTGTTTGTATTGAAAAATTGCATTTTGCACAATAAGTAATGTATAACACGTTTGAAATATATCTAATATTTATAATCAATGAACATATTTCATAAAGATTACATTTTGTAGAAACATTTTGTTTTTAATAAATAAACGTAATGTTAATAGAAGAAAATTAAATTATAATGATTTCTTTACAAATACATATAATGTAAAAAGAAACTTATAAATAATGAATAATAATGCAAATATTTATATTAATTACTTTAATTTATTACTATTATTTATTATCTTAAGGACTGCTATTTTATTTTAATAAATTAAAATATTTCATAGGATTTTTTAAAAAATACTTATAACAAATTAATTTTAGTGAATGAATTTTTATAAATACAGAAATTCTTGAAATGTTATTTATATAAACCATCTTCATGTACAATTTTATATTTTATATATAGATTATATATAATTAATTATATCACTATTAAAAATGACATTCTATTTATACAAAAATAATTTAATTAGATGATTTTATTTTTTATTTAATAAATAGAAAAGTAAAATTTTATATTTTAATAGCATCTTTCTAATTTATGTATTATAAGTATGTATTACACCTTATAAACAGTAAAATATTTTACTTGTATCAGCGAAGGTAACAGTTTACAATTTTGATAAATGTAAAGATTCTATTTAATATTTAATTATTCAGTTTTATAAAACAATTTATTAAAGAAAAAAATATTCACACTTTTAATATTAAAAAATCAATGATAATTAAAAGTATATAAATGGATAGAATAAGCAAATCTTTATTGAACAATATTTATTGTAATTACTACTAAATAAATAAGTTAGTTAATATTTCATTATATTTTTACATAAGCTATTAATATTAATAATATTTCAAATTTATCGAGAACTTATACTGTATTTTTAATTATACTCTTTTTATTTAGAAAAATATCAAATAATTAAACCAATTTTTAATTTAACCGATTAAATTAAATTTACATATTATAATAATCATACAATTGACTAAGTAATTCATGCATTTTTATTTTTAACATAACTTGTATGAATAAATTCGTTTGCAATGTTAAAACTTTAATTTGATTTATATATATAATTTTTGTTATAATAAGCTTATTACTTGTAAAAGATTTTATTACAGTTTGAGTAAGTATATGAAAATAAAAATTTTTAAAATAGGATACCAATAGATAAAAATGTTTAAACCTATTTACAAATAATATTTATGAACATACGTATGCGAGCACATAAAAATATACAAATATACATAAGCATACACACACACACACATACACACACAAATTATATATGTTATTAATTTTTAAATAGCTTTGAACGTTTATATTCATAAATTTGTATGTATTAAATTTAATAAAAAATCTATTAGTTATCTATTTACTTAAATATTTATATTAATGTATTAATATATTTAATAGAAAAATCTTGTTATAAGTATAAATATTAATATTTTAGAATGTCAATATTTTTAATAAATCTTATGCATTTTTAAGTATATTTTAAATAAGATAAAAGAATTAATATATACAAATATATTAATTGGAATTTGAGTATTTTAAATATTATACTTGTTATTTCAAACATGAAGTTTAACTTGACGTTTTTTAATACTTATTTAAATTTTTAATGAATTGTAATTTTTATATTTAAATTCTTATTAAATCAGTATATATTAGATTAATCAAAATTCAAAAACAAGAATTTGTTTCAAATGTAATATTTTACAAAGGTATATTTCGTGTTTGTTTTATTTTCATATATGTAGATAATTTTTGAGAAGTTCTAAAATTTTCTTTTAGTAATATAAAATTTTAATGATAAATTCTTTTTAATACTATACATAATTATTTAATACAGTTATGTAAGAGGTATGTCTAAAATTACGTAATTAGCGATATAGATTTTCAGAAATAGGATTTCCGTTTTTTCTAAATTCTTAAACGCAAAACATTGCGATTAATGTTTATTTAAAACTTTTTTTTGAATCAGAATAAATATATATTTTACTTCCAAGATACAATAGGTAATTTAAATCATACAGGAAAAAATAGTTATGAGATTGTGCATACAAAAGTTTGCGGGGTTAAATATTTGATATACAATTTCAATAACGTTTTGATAAATATACTTGTGTTCGCTTATGCACATGTGTGAATTATTTTTATTATAACTTTGTATGTAACGTGGAATTTTATACATGTAGAATAGTTATCGACATTCCTATTTTTCTCAATTTGTAATAATATATACAGCTATTTTTATTCATTTCTTTAAAAATTATGTAAATTAATGCTATCAATTGATATATGCATGGATGAATCAATCAAATTTAATATTGAATTTTTATCAAACATTGATGGTGTAACTGTTAGATTATGTAACAATTATTTTTTAATAATAACCATTTATACAGATTTTTAATCATATAGTAAATATAATTTATATATATTATATCAATATTTTTATTAATAAATTAAATTAAAATAAATTACTGATTTAAATAATTATTTTATATTAATAAAATTTCACGTTTTTCATCTCCTATTCTGTTGATTCAAAATATATGCAAAATATAATTTATTTATTATAGGATAAAATATATTTAAATTTATTTATATATATATCTATTTATTATTAAATGAAACTTTAAAGTAACAAATCTTTTTAAAACATTCAACATCATACTTTTATTTATAATTAGAGAAAATTCTTCTCCACTGACTTTATTAATTAATTTGAGATAATCGTAAATTTAATATTACAAATGTAATATAAAATTTTTATCAATGACATATTTACCCTGAATAAATCTTATTATTATAAGTATTATTACAGTAATAATTTGTTTAAAATTCCAAGATCTAAGATTAAAGATATTAAACATAACTTTAATATTAATTAAAAACTATTTATGTTCATTAGAGTTGTGTACAAGTTGACTGTTTACTTTTAAATAATTATATTTACTTAATTATCTGTTCGATATAATAGTTTACAAAATTTGATATTTATATAATTGTTCATTTGATATAAATGATTATTATATGGATTTATGAAGGTAATAATAGTATACCTACATTTTTCTCATTAAAATAAAAAAAATTTATATTGTAATTTAAACTATTATTCAAATTCTAACGCAAATAAACTAATATTATTAAAAATATTAATTATTCATTTATAATAAACGATGGATTATAAATATAATAGCTTACATCTTTCTACGTATTCAAATTTTATAATTTAATAATAATTAAACATGTATTATCTATCGAATTACATTCATAAAATTTTTAAATAAAATGTAACAAATAAAAACTTCAAATAAGACATTCATACATTTTTATGTAAACAATATATATTATATTACATTTTGAATACTTTTATTTATTAAGATTTTTGTATTATGCATTTAATGGTATAATTCTAATAAAAATTTACATATGTAAATCATGTTTTGTTAAAAATTTATTTAGTTAATTTGCTATCTTATTTTAATATATCATTACGATATCCAAATAAATTATATATTTGTACATGTGCGTGTATGTAAAAATAATTGTAAGTCAAATTAAAATATTTAGACAATATTGATAATAAAAATTTTCGATGAAGATGGGAAAATAAATTACTTAACTAAAAAATTGTATAATTTGAAAATAAAATAGTTTTATTACCTGTAAATACTTGTATTGTTTCAACAGTTAAATTTAACACTAATATTATTTTTTCAAAATAATTTCTATCGCCTAAATATTATTTTGAAAAATTATTATTTGAAGATAAATTATTTCATCTATGAAATTCAAAATTCCAAATGCCTGCTCTGAGAATTAAGATACATATTTTTAAACTGAATAGACTGAATGTCGATTCATCACTTAACATTGTTTTTTTAATGTAAAGAAAAAATTAATTGGTACATATTTTTAACATGTTAAAGCATCGTTTAAATAAAAAGTAATTTTTTATTTTCTACAAATTTGACAACCATATAATTTCATCATTTATTAGCAAAGTAAGTTTTTTGAAATTATTTTTCCTACAAAGACTAAAACTTTAAAACAAATTTAAGAATTTCATTACGTTTAAAATTTGCAAAATTATTATTACAAAAATATATATCCATATATTTATTTTAGTATCAATATCAAAACAATTTTTAAAAATGAGTAATGGAATAAACAAATCTGAATAAATACTTAATAATACATTATTAGTTAAACAAAATAATTTAAAACTAAATTACTTTAAATTATGTTTATATGCCAAGATAAATTTTTTAATTATTGTATAAACACAAACATTATATTTAAAAAATCAAATGTCTATATACAGTAATAATTTTTCAAATCTCAATTTAATGTTTATTATACATTCTGCGAAAATTAAAAAATGCTCTTACTAAAACTACATTTTAAATAATAAAGACAATATATCTTGATATAACTAGTCTATATATTTTATTTTCAATAAGACATTACTCTAAATACACTCGAGCACAGATCAATAGAAGAAACTGACTCTGACACTTTATAAAATAATTATTAATCGCATTTATATCAAACAAATTTAATTACATTCAATGATAAGAAATATTTTAAGTCACAATAATTACACATAAAATAATTAAAAATATATATCATGAAATATTTCTATTCAATAATACATATTTAATATAAAAATTAATAGAGTAAAAGAAACATCAAATCCACAAAATACAAAATTGTATAGAAAATAGTGTAAAAGAATAAAATATTTATATACTGCGAGTCGAAAAAATAATTAAATACATTTTTCTCGTAATATTGCAAATTTTATTACGGAAAAATAAATAAAAAATTTAAAATGTAAGAATTCAAGATAAAAATATAGATTTTAAGCTAATTCTGTTTTTTAATAACATGAAATTATACTTGTGTCCACAAAATCTAATATTCTTTCAGTTTTTTCGTGTGCTTTGATAATGCATATAGATCAATAAATTCTTTTTTTATTTAAGGATTTTTTCACTTTACTTCTCATCGATAATACCATGGTGGAATTTCTAACTATAGATTATATTTCAACAAGTTCATTCCTTTGACAATATTACTTACTTTAATTATTCAATTAATTATTTATTTACTTTATTACTTACACACATCTGTCTACACGCACACATACAACTACTCGCATTAAATCCCATGCATACTTATACGTACACGTAGAATCGCGTGTTGTATTCGGCAATCACTTCCACGGTCGAAACGGATAACCGGCTCTTTTCATTTAGAATATTCATCAAATAACATCTCTCTTTTTGAAATATATAGAAAATATAAAATAAATCGCTTACTTTGCTTTATTTTTGTTCTCCTTATTTTCCCATCGTACGATCATCACTAACTTTTGCCACCGAGTGTTTTACGTATGCAAGTACAGAGCGTATTTATGTATAATTGTAAGAAATATAATTTTACATATTAAAGTTTTACATGAGTTTCAGATCGATTGTTGAAATCTTCTTTTGTTTGTCAATAGTAAGCGATAAGTAGAAGAGTTATTAATGTTTACTCTTTTCACTGTTTCTTGTAAATGCATTTATGTAAATTTTAAGAAATAAATTAACCTTACTTTACATTTTTATCTAAAGAAACAAATAATTGTAATTAGTAAATTTTTATTTTTATTTTAAAGAAAATATGTACCTTTGTTGCAAAAGTCTTAAAATAATGAATTTTCATTAATTAAAATTAGAAACAAATTTTTATATTTCAAATACTTCGTTTTAGATGTTAAAATCACAATAAACAAACATAAAATATTTAGTATATCAAGTGCAAATTTTCAAAAATCGCAAAATCAAAATTTGATCAATATTTTGTATGTAACTAAGTCTATAACTCTCAAATTTCTCATTTCATTGTATTCTAATGCAAATTAATTCTAATGCAAAAGCATTGACAATGCAATGATTGGATTTATCTTTTTACATTTATTATTAATAACTTAAATTTTATAACCATTAATTTTTTAATTAAATAAAATGGCGCTGATTCGTTTGATTTTATTATTTTACAATATTAACCACGCATATTTACTAGCGAAAATAAAATAATTATATTTGAAGCAATTAAAAGAAAAAAAATAGTATTTTATCAAATACAAGGTTACATTTTGAATGCCAAGGGCACACAATATACAAATTGTCTTATCTTCTAATCTAATATTTATAATTTGACAAAATGATTTCTGAATCTCAGATGCGATACGTTCTGTACACGCACAGACGCACACGAGTGCCAGAAATTAATCCGGATAAAATTTCGTTGCGTGAAAATACAATTGATGATCGGGAAAAAATTTTGTACTCTTTTAAGATCATCCGCTCATTACCGTGAAAAAACGCAATAAAAAAACTGCCGACAATTCATGCGAGAATTTATTTTGAGACAGAAGTTAGACAGCGCGCCTCAATAAGAGGCACAGAAGTGAGAAGGGATGAGAGGTAGTGAGTAGTACATGTGAAAAAGTAAGCCTATCATGGTAAACGAATAAGAAAGTAGATTGAAACTTTGTACTTCAAAATACTCTAATTCAATAATTACCGTAATATTTTACTTCCATCACATTAGCTCCCGAAAAAAAACAATTCATTAAAAATATAGTCTTTGTTATGTCTGTTAGTGTTTGTTAAATTTTCGTTTTTATTATGTGTACACGCGCGGTGCTTGTAAAATATAACGGGATAAAGAAAACACAATAGTAAATAGTGTGGTATATGAGAAAGAGAGATGGAGAAATATAGATTATACAGAATAGAAGATTTAAACCATACAAAAGAATAGAGGATCAATTAAATTTTTGAACGTTTAGCCTGACGAGACTTAAGAGCACGTCGCGGCTTCTTTGAGGCGTCTTCTTCCAAACACAACGAATTGGACTTTCTTTTCGAAGAGATCAAAGGCAAGGAGATTGGTGCTGCCATTGGTTCTAATGATGATGCTCCACTACTACTGGATTGTGGTTGTTGATGTGTTGATTGTTGTTGCTGTTGTGTTGCTGGCTGATTGCTTACCATTGTATCTATTTCTCGTTCTGTGGGACTATGCACGGGCATGTCAGCTATAGGAATGAAGTCTAAACCTTCATTAATGCTCGCTTCGACATTGGACAGTACACCTTGATTTGTTAAAGCCTGTAGATCTTCTGTGGGTACTGGTATCGATTGACCACAACCAAAACACACGGGTATGGCTGGCGACTTCGATCGCCAATATTGTAATTCTGTTTTACACTTGTTTAACTCCTGTAATAAAGAGTGTTAAATTTTTAATAACAAAGTGAAATATTGATAATTTATTTTTATTAAACATATACGATTATAATAAAAAAAATAATATAAAAATATAATTTTTTATTTAGTATTTCATTTACTTTTTGTATTCTCTTGTATTCGATTAGTGTACAGTAAATATATATTTGAGATAAAAATTATACCTGATTTATTTATACAGACTTTATTGGATATATTTCTTATCAAATTTGTATTTTTATAGAATTTAGTTTTATATTTAGTGCAAATATTTGTATTATATATATATATATATATATATACATGAATATTATAAACTAAATTACTATTTAATAATTCAGAAATTTCTCAGTTCAACATTTAGTGTTAAAAAAATACTACCATCTAAACAAGATTCTGCAATTTTAATTTATTGAAAAATTAGTTAATAAAGATAAGGTTGTTAAAAACTAAATTGGAAATTCATAAATTGAAAGATTAAAACATGATTACATATAAACCCATCTTGTGGATTCACACTATTCTCATTAATTCAGAAATTACAATTTTATAATTACTATGGCATTTTAACAAATTTACAATTTTTAATATCTATGACAAGATAATTTATGCTAAAATATTTATTGCTAAAATTGCTAAAATGATCAAATGTAATTTATAATTTATGTTTGTGAAATTTTAAAAATTAAAATTGAATTTAATGTAACATGGTACCATTTAAATCTTTATTTTAATAAACCTTAGGAACAATATTCTCATATAAAAAGTGTTTTATTCTTTCAACGATATTGTCGTGTTAAGTTTGTTTCCATAAAATGTGATGATAATATAAAATGTTTTTGAAACTTGCAAGGAATTTATAATTTAAGCAACTTTGCTTGTTTTTTGTTGTTGATAACTGTTAAAATGTCTAAACTCTTTTTGACATGAAAACAATGCACAGCTTTCACTTTTAATTGACACGAATAAAATCAAACAGAAAATATATACCTATCAATGTGTTTTATAAATATATCGACGGAAAGGCATTTGTACATTTACGCATACGAGATATATCTTCTACCATAGAAGATCAAAAATGTAAAAACAAGATTCTATGATAAGCTTTCAATTGCTTTGCAAATACTAAAGAATATATTTTTATTATTTTATTATAAGAGATATGTCAAATAAATAATATATATTATATACTGTTATAGAATTGTTTGTAAAAATTCTAAATGAAGTCACCTAAGTTCAGAGAATTCAGTTATTAAATTCGAATATGATATATTGCTCTAGGTGTAATATTTTTGCTTGGACAAAAGCATGTAATAGTTTCAATGATTATTGTTATTTTTAAATTTGATAATAATATTTAATGTTGAATAATAAAATTTTGATTTTTAAATACTTCAATAAATTTACAGTTTAAATAATATCGGAAATATTTTTGAAATGTTTACTGATAGAGTATCAATAAAAATTATAAAATAATTCGATTATATATAATTTAAATACTTTAAAATTTGTTCCCAGGAAATGTGAAAATTAAAATAATTGTAAACAAAATTTTTGATATTTACAAATTTTCACTATGAAATTGTTATTCATATTTTTTAGATATAATTAATATTCATATTTTTTTGTAGTTTTCACCAAAATACATTATCATACACATACACAAATATTAAAATTTAAATTCATTAAAAAAATTAATGGAAATATTTAATAATATAGTTGTATATAAAATTTTTGAATTAATTGTATTTAACTCTACTGATATCGTATTTGTTAATAGACATAACTATATATTCCAGTGATTTGTTCAAAGTATTGCCGAGTTTGAAAAATTAAATAAATTTTCTTTAAATTTACATCAAATATTATTTATACGTACACATTGTAAAATATTTTAAAACTTGTACACTTTAATAAACTATATAAAATTGGATAATAAATTAAATTAGGTTATATATACATACCTTTTATAAATTAACCTAACATCTAATAATTTATAACACAAAGAAAATAAGTACTATTAAATCAGTTGATTCATAAAATAAAATATTTATAAATAAATAATAAATACAAATAATAAAAATTTCTTGAAATAAATGTTTACAAAATCATAAAATAAAGAATTTTAAAAGATTAAAATAACAATTTTTCATAATGCATGCCAGAGTACAGTGTACCTTTGTAAATACCTGTAGAAGAGTACTGAATTTCCTGGACGTCTCATCATTTTTCTTGTCATTATCATCGAGCCTTGTCGCATATTCAACGATTTGCTTTTGCTGTTCGGCTATTTTTGCTTTACAGTTTCTGAGATCCCGACGCATAAGACTCAGTTGACTATTATACCGCTTCATGCCTTGTTTAATCTTGCGTATGCGTTTACGCAATACCATGTTAGACTGAGGTCGTGAAACCGAGGCAGCTACGCTTGCATCCAATCCGTGACTGGTGCAACTGCCACCTGGTTCATCATTGCCAGAACGTAAGGGCGAGCCTTCACCACCGCTACCACGCACTTTTCCCTCTGATACGCTCAATGGTGCTGTATCCAGGCACAGAGAAAATTTATTCACAGCCGAAGAAGCTGAAATATCATGACTTTATTAGTAGCAGCTACATTAATGTCTTTTGATTTAATTATTTTAATTAAAATTTAAAAGACTAATATTTTTATAATTAAAAGTTGGATTTTTACGTAAAAACAATATCCAAATATCTTTCGCATCGTCATGGAAAATATATGATTTTAAGTATTATACAGGATTTTATGAAGGTATAATTCTTTGTGAAATCTGAAGAATACAATGATTGCTTTATTATAAATGGATTCTTTTAAATCATTTTTTGATACATTATTTAAGACATTCCTTATTTTATATTATTTCTCTTTCACAATAATTATTCTTTGAAAAAAGAAATTTTTCTGCTTTCTGAATATTTTAAATCATTAAACTATTTTGCAACATTTTAAATTTAAGATGTATGGAAAAATACTACCAAGATTTTGAAACAGCTGTAATAAATTATTTAAATTTTAAATACAGTCGATCCTAAATTTTGTATACATTACAATTAGTTCTTTTTGCATAAAAAAGTTTATAAGCCCTACTCATAGTTAAATGAATAAGTTTTATTGTTACAAATCAGTTGGAATTTTATTAAAAGCTGACGAACTAAGCTAAACATATATTTCACTATTATTACAATACTACTCATTACTTTATATTATTCATTTTACTCATTACTCATATTACAATATTATTCATTTAAATACTTTTATTTAAAAATTTGAAATAAATTTAAAATTATTGTAGTGTCTTTACTTTAATTTAAAATGATTGTACTTAATTAAATAGTTTTATTGATATAAAATTTTGGAAAAGAACTATATAAAAAAGATAAAATTAATTACAAAAATAATTATTGCAATGATTAAAAAATTAGTTCCAATGATTTTAAAATTTTTTTTTATACATCTTAGAAAACAAAAACTTTATACTCTCTAAAATAAGAATTAAACTAATCATATTTTAAAATTTACTATTAATTTTTAATTTATTGAATACATTGTTTAAATTAGGATAAAAATTATATTTACATAAAAGAAACTTTTTTTCATGATTTGTTCCAACATGTAAAACTTTTTAATAAATTAAATATTTCATATAAATATTCATTAAATATACATTTTAATATTTATTGTAAATAAATTAATTTTAGTACATACAAGAAAATGTTCCTGCTAAGTCCAAAAACTCAGCACCAAAGTAAGGTATTTCGGGAAGCTTTGGCTCAATACAATCTTTAAAATATTCCATAGCCATTGTACTCAAATCAAAGAGTTCATCTGTTACTTTGTAAGGTCGAGCGAGTTTAGGCGTCACTTTAATATAATGCAAAATTCGATATACTTCATTCAATAACTGAAAAATTATTAATTATTTTACATTGATAAAATTGAATGTAATTTTTAAATAATCTAAAGTAATTTATTAAAAAAATTTTAAATAGATATTACTTCGCCAGGAAAAAAGCAACAATGTTTCCTTTCGATATGTTTTCCAAAGCTCATTTGTAAAAGGGTAAGTCGCATGTGCAACGTTTCAATAATATCTGATTCACAAGCTAATGGATGGTTACGTCTAGCTGATTCTCTTCTTGGCATTTGTGCTTTTATAGCTTGAAAACGACTAAGCATTTGTGTTTGTAAACGTTGAAATGTTGAATTTAAAATAGAGCCACAAACTTTATCCATTTGATGACATACCTACCATAAAATAAAAAAAATTATTAATGCAGTAAATACACCAAAAACTATTAAGCTATTGAATACATACTGGACGTAAATGAGCAATTGTATTATAATCTAAATAGCCTAATATTTTTTGTAAAATTTCTACTGGTAAATCTAACAAATTTATATAAGAGTTGTGTTCTCCTGGAAATGCAACTGTTACACTAGATGATAAACCAGTATGCTGCTGTTGATTTCTCCGTGTGACTGATGGTCCTGCATCAAAGTTTTTACCAAGCTCCACAAATATGGATCCATCACCATTTGTGTTGCTGTTACTTGATTGGCGTGTAGAAACCATATTTGTTTTGGATTTAATATACTGGATCACCTAAAATAATATTATTTTACTAACAGAAGGATATTTGAATAGAAATTATGACAATTTTTATTAAGAATTATTAAAAGAAAAAAAAAAAACTAAAATTAATTTTGTTATAATATTTCAAATATCTTAATTTGCAATTGATAAAAAGTAAAATTAAAACTTTAAAAAATATTTATTCTTATATATATTTTAATTAAAATATCACATTTACATTTTAGCTCCTTTTAATTCGGTTTAACTGGCTTTATACTAATGTTAAATCAATTTTTATATGATATTATATACAAGATATTTTATTAATTTTTAATATTGTTACAATATTATAAAAATAAATGAAAACATTTGCTTTGTTAACCCAATATTAAGTTCAAAATAAAATTGTAAACAGATAATTATATTTAATTTAACTTATAATTTTTGTTTATATAAATGTTGTATATTGTAAATAAAATGTATAATCATATTTTAAATGATTCATTTTTAAATTAATGATACATAATCGCTTAATACATTTGTAAATAATAAATATTTTATAATGGTTTTTTGAACTCTACATCTAAAATAAATATGTTCATAAATTAACAAATTAAATTAAACTTAAATGAAACTTGTTATGATCATAATGTTTTTATGTGATTATTTTAATAATGTTGTAACTTATTATATTTAAACAATTTTAAAAGTCTTATTCACTTAAAATTACAATTAAGTTGTAGTAAAATGTATTGTAAAAAATATATAAAATAAATATAACAGACAAAGAGAGAAAGAGAGCTCACCAATGAAGTAATGAAAAAAATGGAGATAGTTGTTGCCAATTTTCTCAAAGTCCACTCATTTCCTTTCATTCATCTCGATTTGTCGACTCTCTCTTTCTCTCTTTCGTTCTCTTTGTGCACTTTCGTTCTGTTTTAGTTTGAAAAATCATAAACAGTCGATGCTATATATTGTGTACACGTACATTTCACTGCACTTCAGATTATACCGTAGAACACCCTGACAGGTAAGTACTATGATAGGCTGCATAAAAAAAAAATTTTGCGTGTCGCATAAACAGAATTAAAAGAAAGAAAACTTTTCTTGGGACACATTAAAAAATAATCGTGGGTGGAAATTGTCTTGTCTGAATTTCAGTCTACAATATTAATAGAAAAACGCGTTCAAGCAACGAAGGGACGCTGCTACTACTTTGATTATGTGCTACTGTAGCTGCTACGAGGAGTAACAAACACTCGGACATGAATAAACGCATAGGTATACACATATACTAGCGCGCGCACGCGCGCGCGCGCATACGCAAGAATATAAACTTCGAGAGGAATGTATAACTGAGCTTCTCTAGTTTTTCTAGTTCTTCGACTTTGTTACTTTCTTTTACACTCTGATAGCAATGCGAAGTGGTATCATTAAAAATAGAAAAAAGGAAAATAAAAGCACTTTAAATTTTAATAGTCATCAATTATTTTATAATTAATGGAAAATTTTTCCTTTTAAATCATGCATAAAAAAAAAGCTATTCGTGAATAAAAAGAAGATAGAAACAGTGAAAATTGAAGTTAGTTATGAATATGTCAGAGCTATGCAATTTGATCGTGAAAAAAATAATAAATATTATTTTATTAAATTTTTTATTGAATATACTTTTGTTTCTTATTAATAATTATATAACAATTAATTATATCTGTATTATTTATTTTACGTATAGCAATTAATTACAACAAATTTAAAAGAAAATAATGTATATCCTACTTCATTTAAGGATTTATTCTTTTAATTTATTAACAGGGTTGTGGGGCACTTTTAGAAATTTCGAATATAGAATTACATAAATAAAATCTTGATTATATATATTTTATAGAATGTCTACAAATTTCTATAAAAATTCAAAATATCACTACCGACTTTACCGGCAACGCTGTGCATCACCGGTTTTTTACAGTAAGGAGTTATTTCTTATTAGCGTATACGCAGTTAAATGCATAATCATTTTATACATCAATACGTAGAATTTTATATTTAGTGAAAAAAAAGAAAAACATATAGCAAAAATAACTTAAGAATTGAATGGAAAAAAGAAAAGCAAATCTATTTATGTGCAGAATAACACAGATGGACATTAGAATAAACAATTAGTTTAGAGAAATAAGAATTATGCATATATTTTAAAATGATTACCAAAATACAGCCGTTTGCCAGACGTTGACTATCTCTCGTTAGTGAGAGAGATAGTAAAACGTTTTACGACCTCCTATTATACTACTCACTCCACTAGTTATTTGCCTATTTTGTGTAGTCGTGACATTTTTGCCTTTGTCGTCAACGCCCCCACTGCTGATCAGCGCTGCTGCTGATCTGAAAAGCCTATCAAACCTCTCTTTTTTCTTTCTATTTTTCTTTGCTGTTTTTATTTCTGCAACTTTTCAATGTTCGTAGGCTTTACTGACCCAAGGTAGATCTCATGTTCACATCTGTTTTTCCGAGTTACACAGTCACTATTAAATCACCAAATTATATTGAAATCAAACTGGATCTAAGACCCCATTCTCAATCAATTAACGAAGAGAAAAATGAGAAGCACAATACACGAAGTTACCATCTCCGAGATTCTGTACCTTTAACAATAGATGGCATTCGAGTTGTTTGTCATGACAATTCCGGAGGAAATTTAAAATTTTATATTCAAATAATTTATCAATTTATTTTTTATAAAATATTTATTATTTTTTTAGTAATAAAATATTAAATTCTAAAAATATGATTTTGTGTATATATAGTTAACATTTGTATCGGTGTAACTGTTTTAAACATACATAATAAATGATAAAAGCCAAATTAAAAATTAAATAATACTAATTTTCTTATAAAACAAATTGAATAATCTTTTATTTTCAAACATTTTTAAAATAAAACACCATTTAAAGTAATTAAAAAATAAACAGAAAATTAACGGTCCAGAGATTTATAAAAATTTCATCTTTGAATTTATCTCATTTACTTTCTTTTCAAAAATTGATATGCTATTTTCAATATTATAGAAACAATGTTGATGGATTGTTAATTCTGAATAAATATCTGTATTTGATAAATAAGAAAGAAATATTGTTTAAATTTATGTTTTTTTTCTAAAACAGCTCTAGCGATATCGATTAATATTTTACTTAAGAGATTTAATATTGATTATCAATAATATTAGATTTATTATCTATATACCATTTGTAAATTCTTTGATTTAAATTTTATTATAATTTATTTTATATTTTTGTTGTTTTTTTTATAGTTTCATATATAGAGAACAATCATAAATGTATTAGTTATGCATATAGTAAATGTTTATCTCGGTGTTATTTTCTTATTAATTAAAAAGAATTATTTCAATGTTAAGTTTTATTGAAAATTCAAACCAAATTTAATATCGAATAATTTATTTATAACAGAATTTGTTTGCTTAATAATGTTTTATTTTAAATACTTATTTACATAAAAATCTGTATAGAAAAACTTTTAAATACTGATTTTAAAGAAATAGTAACGATTTTTAGATTAGTACCTAATATAGTAGAAATTAAATTATCTAAAATTTCAAATATTAATTTATTTAAAAATACAACTAGAGCTTATATTATATTTTGATTTATTGAACTTTTGTATTAATTAATTATCCTTCCTAAACAGAGAAATGCTTCTTTAATGGTCATCGAATTTCAATAGAACAGCATATATTTTGAAGATTGGGTTTTAATTAATATAAGTTAGTTATAGAATTATATTATTTAGAGAATTATTATAAAGTTATATCAATTAAAATTCGGATAAAATAAGCAGATTTGATTAAAGTAGAACTTTTTTTATTTATAATTATTTTGCACTTGTAATTATAAACTCTGATTATTTCATTCAGTAATTATGCTATTAAAGTACCTATTTATAAGTATATAAATTAAATATATCATCATATCATATCATCTATAAAAAAATGAATAAAATATAAAATCATTTATCTTTGACTGTATAATTAGAAAGAAATGAAAAATAAAATATACGATCTAATATCTTTTTCAATCTACTGCAAAATCAAATGTAGTAAGTGAAAACACTTTAATTCATTCAATTTATTCATTTAATCACATGTATGACATATCACAAGACTACAGTTAAATGTGGTTATTAAATAAAATTTAAAATATAACTAAAGAAATATCCGTTGCAAATCATTTGTTATGAATTTCTTTTTCGATCAAGTAGGATTATATAATGTTATTTAAATTATTTGTTACATTTTAAATACTCCTTATTATAAATTGTTTATATATTATAATGTTATATTTACAAACTAATTAAATAATAATAGTTATAACTCCTTATATTATTATAAAAAATATCATTAAAAAATTAATAATTATATTTACAATATTTCATAGTTTGATATCGTCGAGAGATTTAGCTTAAATCACTATAAGAGGATACAAAATAATTTTAGTTAAAAATATGGAAATAAATTGATTCAATTTTTTATTGTCGTATTGTCGTATTCTCGCATTATCGAATTGATTGTTATATTATAAATAACATATACCAAATTTATACGAAAATAATTAAAATAAATAATAATAAACGAAATTATTACACCATAAATAAATATTGTACTTTTAAATGAAATCTAAATTTCTCAAGAAGCAACAGGTTTCTATTTGATCATTTGCTTTCTTTCACATAATTTATCATCAAGTTAGAATTAGATTTTAATTACTTTTTATATGAATGTACTTAAAAGTTAGATAATTATTATTTTTATTCAATTATATCAAACAAACTATTCCTATTATTTAATTATATCAAATGAAACTATTATTTTTATTATTTATATTATATGAAATTATTGTTTTTATTATTTATATTTTATACGTTATTTATTTTAATTATTTTAATTGAAGAATATGTTAGTAAATAATCAGTTACTCCTAAAATGTCATGATAGATTTAATTTCAGCTTGAAATATATTGAAAATTGTAGACTTAGAGTATTTTATTCAATACCTTGATCCAATTATCTCAATTATAAATATAATAAGGATTCTTATTTTAATCTAAGTAAATTAAAAGAAAAATAAATGATAGCCCTATAAATATCCGTAAAAATATCAAAGTATTTCATTATTTATATCTGCCGCGATGCGCAAATCATGCGCATTAAACTATAAATAAGCATTTTCATAGATTGTGTTCGAATAAAAAAATATGTCGGCTAATTTAATAGTGTAAATGCGACACGCAGGTCAGAGTACGTAGTGCATAAATTTTACAATATTTTCAGTCATATGATACCAGGTATAAATTACCACATATGTTGCGATTTCTCGTATTTTTAACAGTATATGTAAAATCCCATTATGATTATTTTATAAATAATAAAGTATTATATGAATCTTATTTTACTATATATATAATATTTCATGTTTACAAATTCTTAAAAATAATTTATAAGTATTATTTAATTTCTTTACTAAGCTTTACGTAATTTTATATAACATTACTAATATATTAAAATATCGGGTAATACTATAATCAAAATTAAAAAAAAATGCTTTGTGCTTTTACAATTTATTTAAAGCTATTTTATTATTATATTCTTGTAATTATGAGTCATTGAATTTAATAATTATTTAATTTTAATATGAAATAATATCGAATAACTTATAAAAATTAGTATGTTTTTGTATTTTACTTTTTAAATATTAACAGATTATTTGTTAATAAAGAACATAATTTTGAAAAAGAATAAAGGACATATCTTTATTTTCAGTAAATAATTTAATTTTAATTATTTTGAATATAATTATTTATAATATAAAACTAAACGTCATTCAATTGAATAACCAGGACACGTTGAATCTCGGATGTAAACTGCAATAAATTCCAATTTCGATGTGCCCAGCTCTTTGTTTTTCTCTGTAGTTCTTGATATAAATTTAATTGTTACAAGAGGTAGTCGAATTAGTGTAGTACTATAACTTAGATTAAAATTAGGTTTTTCGATGTATTACAATCTAAGTTAACCTTGATTCATCTGGTACTCCCACTGTTTCCTAATCATCGATTTCTCATTAATTTCATTTTTTAATAAAATAATATAATAGTGGCGTACAAATATCAGACATTATTTTAAGTGTCATGATTTCGTAGCCTCGATGCATTTCTAATTCACAATTATTCATTCTGTAGCATTTGTTTCTTATTGCCTTTGTTACACAACTGGATAGTGGGGATATACCAGCACATCGGAGTTCTAATCCAAGCAGTGTTCTTAAACGTATTTTTTTCTGCCCTAATATGATTAAAATCAACACTAAATTACCCCCTTACATTTCATTCTTTTGCGACGACGTTATATTTCTGTATCAATTATGATGTTTTTGTTATACGAATGTCTATCATTGCAGCGTTGTCAATTAAATTTTAAAACGTATAATATAGCAAGTCTGTTATCTTGTTACATAAATATAATTCAGTTGCAAATTTTATTTAATTTCTTCACTTTACTCTTGTTTGCCATATAATCCTTTAGAAAACTGATACTTCTCTGTGTAAAGCTATTATTTTTTTAATTTTAATATAAAGATAGATTTATGTTACAAAGAAATTATTTTGATTCGATATGTACCAATTTTCTTGTTATATTATCTTCTCTCCTATATATATCTTATAGAACACTGAATTATGCAAGCATTATTCAGTGATAAGACCGTGCTAGTTTACAAAAATTATAATGGTATTAATTATGCATGATAATACTAGAGCTTAAAATGAAAGTTCTATAATTTATATTTGAAAATTATTGAAACTCATAATTTGCAAAGTTAATATTAATTTTCGTTTATCATTATTAATTATCGTTTAATTTTATATTATTAACTTAATATATAAAAAAATATTTTAACTTAAAAAAAATTTAGTAGGTTTTATTTTTAGAAGTTATTATTTCACTGTAATTTAAAGAATAATACAGGATTATTTACTCGCCCTTTCAACAATTAAATCCAATTTATGACATACATATGTTCATTTATATAATAAAAATAAATAAATACAAACAAGTTTTAAATTAAGAATTATATTTTATAAATAGAAAATTTGTAAATACTTTTTAAATATTAAACATTGATAATAATAAAAATTTATTTAAATTTATTTAGGGTTCAACACTTTGAATATTTTGAAATTCTACCCCACTATTTATCTTGTTTGAACGTGATTCTTTGATTTATTTAATGGTTTCTGTCTTCGGAAATTGATTCGTGCGTATATAATATAACCAGTCAGTAGAAAACGGTTGAAATTGATAATTACAGTATATTTACGAGCTACAAGATAAATGTAAATATATGTTTTTCAAATTTATTATTTGAATACAAATACAATTTATAATTTAAGAATTATGATATTGTTATAAATACTACCATATTTATATAAAAAATTTAAAATAGTTTTTAAAAATGCATAAATATAACACGGATATAAAAAACAGAACAGAACCACAAATTGAACTAGAAAGTCAATGTATAATGCGTTTGCCTCTGGTAATTATTATTTTATTTGATTTGCATTAATATCTAATAAATAAAATAAAGCCTTTGATAAGTAGTTTTTGTTTTTCTTTATTTACAGGAGCCTTCAAAAATTTTGAAAGAGACTTTACGAAATGGTTTACCTCTTAAAGATAGACTATATATTAAATTGGAAAATGATATGCGATATGGAGAAGTTAGATTAGATCATTGGTTACTTCATGCAAAAGTATAAGTTAATTTATTTTAAATTATTTATTTATATCCATTAATATATTTTGTTTTACAATAGATAGTAGATTTACCTACAATTGTTGAATCTTTGAAAACTATTGACAATAAGAGTTTTTATAAAACAGCAGATATTTGTCAAGTATGTAAATGAAAATGAAAATCTCAATTTTTAAATTATTTTATAATAAATATTTTATATTGTAGATTCTTATTTGTAAAGAAGAAGATGATCAAACAACAGATGAGGAATCGCCAATTCGTCAAAAGAAAAAAGATCCAACCAAAGTTGATAAAAAATTTCTTTGGCCTCATGGTATAACCCCACCAACAAAAAATGTTAGACGAAGAAGATTCAGGAAAACATTGAAGAAAAAATATGTAGAAGCACCTGAAATTGAGAAGGAAGTTAAACGATTGTTAAGAATTGATAATGATGCTGTTAATGTTAAGTGGGAAGTAATATGTGAAGATGAAGATCAATCAAAACCAAATATAGTTTCATCCAGTGGGACTGTCAAAGGAAAAAGAGAAAATTTAAATGACCCTTCCCAAAGTGTTGATGTTGGTAAGTTATAAATTATATAATTGAATTTTGGACAAGTCTTGCTTGTTATAATTATTAATACATAATATAGATTGAACTATATAAAGACAATTCAATTTACTAATCATTCAAATAATAATTCAAAATAATTTGATTCATTTTATATATATTTATATATCCAATACCATATTTTAAAAAATTAATTTAAAAATTAAATAAAAATAAAAACTTAATTTATTAACTTACAACTATTTATAAATTTAAACCAAAAAAAAATTTATGTTATTAATGATTTAAGTCCTTTTTTTATATCTAAACTCAAGGTAATAATAGTCACTTCAAGTATATTTAAGAATATATAATCATAATAATACAATCAGTTAACTTTAATACATTAGAATCGATCTTAATAAGATTCATTCTACATTGCCAATACATCATAGAAAAAAGTACATTTTGAATATGTGTATTTGTATTGTATTTAATTTTATTAATTTCAGAATTATTTTAGTAATAATAAAAGTGCTTTTTGATATATATATATATATATATTATTTCACCAATTTTTAAAACAAATTTAATAGTATATTTTCTTAATTAATTATATTTATGTGTTTCAAATTAAAAATAGAATTCTATTTGAATCATTTATATTATAACTAAAATTGATAATTTCGTAGGATATTAAATTTAATATTTTTTGTTAATTTAAATACAAATTTTGTATTCATAATTATTTTAATTTTTTCAGCTGAACATGATATTTTTGGAGAAGCAGTAAGTGATAGTGAAGATGATGATGAAGAAGCTAATATTAATGTTATGGAATTAGATGAAAATAGTCATTTATCTGTAGATAGTAGAGTTTCTGACTCAAATTCAATACAAGTCGGATATTCAGAGCAATCAGCAAATCTTCTATCCACAAATAGTGGTCCATTAGTAACAGAATTTAGCAAAGAAATGTTTGAATCGGAAGAAATTGTAGAAGATATAAAACCTGTTATTGAAGATGTAAAAATATCAAAGATAGAAGGATTTGATGATTATGAAATGTCAGAAAACTTATCTGAATCTCAAAATACAATAATTAATAAAGGTAAGTAATTTAGGAAAGAGTAATTTACTTTGTATTAAAAAAATTAATTTTTACAGATTCTATTCAAGCTCGTCGCGAACAATTGCAAACTGAACTTGCTATATTACAAGAACAAAGACGTCAACAAGAAGGTACTGTTGGAAATATAGAAAATATGAAATTGAGAGAGCGTTTTCAAGAAATTATTGATAATTTTCTTTCTCAAGAAGCTCAAAAAATTCAAGAGGTGATGTATATAAAACTTTTGTCATTAAAATGTTTACAAATTATAAAAGATTTTGTACTAATTAAGAATTTTATACTAATTTTGTACTAATTTTACTTCGTAGCTTAATGAACTTGAGTTAGAAGATGTAACAAATGTATGAATAAGTCCGTAGTTCCGATAATCAATTTTGTATAATGATAATATTAGATAATAATGTCAAATAATGTTGATTAAAGATCGAATTATATATGTAACGAAATAATAATTAAATAATAAAAGAGAAGAGTAATCAAGAACGTAAAAACAAATTTACAAAAAAGATGATAATATTGAAGTAAGATTAAATATTATTATTAAATAATTTAAATTCCTCTATTTTATATCCTTTAATAACATATCTACTTTAAATAAAGCTAACTAATGACTGATTGATTCTAAAAATTTGACTTAATTTTGTTTGTCAATTATCGATTAATAGAAACTTAATTTGCTTTAAAGCTTTATCTTATTTTTCTGTTTTATACAATTTTTATTTAATAATATGTATAATTATTTTATTAAAACTTTCATTACTGGCCTATTTATTATCAATATCATTATATATCAATATAAATATCAGCAATGAATATATATTGTACTTTGCAGTAATTAAATATTTCTCAAACCCATTGAATGTAAGTCATTTTTTATCTGAAATGGTGTCTTATGTTTTTTTTAGTTTTTTTTTTTCCTAAATAATTTAATGAATTGGGTGTTTATTATTATTTGTATCAGTGATCAGTTTGTTTAATGGTGTCGAATGATTTAATAGATAATTTAAAGCAAAAAAATTACTAGATGTTGAATATAAAAATTATAAGTTTATAAATAAAGTATTTAATAATAAATCAAAGTATTAATATCTTTTTTATTCAAGAAGATTTTTTATTAAAAAAATATCAATTTCTAATATTTTATAAATAAATATGCTCTAAATAAAATCTAAAATGTTTCGTTACATTTACAATATTAAGGAGCTTTAATTTGAAGTTATAGCCTTTTTTTTATTACTATAGTATATTTATTGCAATATGAAACTAACAAGTGCTATTGCCTTATTTTTATAAAATAAACTCAAAGTTTGATATATCTATGGTACATCAGCCTTATTGTAGTTTACATAAGAGTTCAAATTATTTATTAATTGTATAGTTTTCAAACTATTGAGCATTTGATTTTTATTTGAATATTGTTTAATAATGTTTATTGTCTAATTAGTAAATCTTATCTTAAACATCATAATAAATTTAATGTATAGATTACTATTTGTCTTTCTTATTCAAGCTATTAAATTGAAATACAGTTAATTACAATAAATTATATGTTCAATATTGAATTTTTTAGCAATAAATTCAATTATTTGTAACTTTTCTAATGTGCACATACTGTATCTTACACAAAAATTGATTTGTCGGTTAATTTTATAATTTGTATATTTAAATTTTTTTTGGTATTTTATTGAATTTTTAATTTCTGTATTAATTTTATCTATATTGTAGGATTTATTTTAAACCTTTTGTTCGTTGTATTTTTGATCAATTTTATGATAGTATAAAATCACTTAAATACGTCTTTTTTTTTAATGAAAATCAACGCATCGGATAATTTCTTATCTATAATATTTAATAAATTCAAATTAATTTTTATAGCATTTAACATTTTTCCAATTGATTTTAAGATTCTATTCTGAAACTTGATTTGAAAATTCAATGTCTGTCTGATCCAATTATTGATTATGCTATCTATATGTATAAACAGATTTTTCATGATTATGTATCTAAATAATTAAAAAATATTTGTTATTCAAAAAGCAAACATATATTGATATTATTTTAATGTACAACTACAATATATTTCAAACTTTCCTCGACAATATTTATACAATAATGTATATTTTCCAAATCAGTAATTAAAAATATTTAATAGCAATTAAGAAATCCAGTCCATATTTAATAAGTGGCATCAGAATATATTTTTAGATTAATAATTTATTTAAAAATTAATATATAGTGTACAGAGATATATTTCCATTCTTTAACATTCTATTATAACAATATTTATTAATATGGAGTAACTCAATAATATTACTCGTAACTAAAATTTTTTGTGTTAATCTTTCAATTTTCATTTGATTGAGCTTTCTTTGTTCAATATGTTTTTTTTGTACATATACCTTCTTTGTGATAAATAAAAATTTTTTGAATAACTGTTTATATTATACTCCAGGTAATAGCTCGATTGTCATTTGGTTAAACTTCAATATAATTAAATAAAATTATGTATTTATGCTAGTACTTTGTTTCACTTAATATTGTATCAAAATTGATTCGTGTAAACATGCTTACTATTCCAAAATTAATTAAAGTGCGATTGTATGATTCTATATTTATCATATTTTTTATTGCACTTATGATCCGATAAATCTGTCACAATAATTTTTATCTTTTAGGGTAAGTTTTTTATATGTATCTTAATTTTACGTTTAAACTAAATAAAATTTCAAATCTTAGTGGGACAATCTCGAGCTAAATGACCTATTATCTTGTAATTGAAATATTTCTCAATTCAGTGAGTTTATCTTTTATCTTTGCCTTTGTGATGAAATTCTCTAAACCATGATCAATAACAATTATTTTATAGATGATTACAGATATGAAACTACGTCCTCTTTTAAAATTTTTAACCAACTAGTTCCTTAGTAATTACATAACTATTTTTGTCCATAATCTTTTACCATTTCATTTGTTTTGAAAATTTAATGTCTGTTAATTTATAAAAAAATTAATGTTTACAATTTTTTATTTTCATTTTTATCAAAATTAATATTTTGCATTATTTTGAGATCAATTATATTATAAATTATTAACTCTGAAATAATTAATGCGTAGTAATTTCAGATAATCTTCTATAATTTTTTATTTCTAATGAATATTAATTTTATTTTATTTGATGCTGATTAATTTTTTCCAATTTACGTTGCTATCATTTTATAATTTAAATCTTATATTTTTAAAAATAAATTATTTCTTCACTCTGTTTTTAAATCTATTTATATATTTGTAAAATAATTTCCATTTAAAAGAATAATATTTTTTCTTATTGTTTTTATTTTATTAGTGCTTCTTTGCATCATTCTTTTTTAATTAAGTCTTTTTTATCAGCCTTTCTTAAAAGAAAATTATTTTATCTCACGAAATATTTAAGTAATCAGTTATTAACCATCATTAATAATAACCTTAATTTTAATTTTTGAATAATTATTCCAGTTGAATATAGCAGTACAATTAAATATTCAATGAATAATTTATATTTTATTTTATAACTTTTCATATGTACTAATTTTATCTTTTAATTGTATTATAAGCTGTCTTTCATTAACTTTTTTTTTCATTGTTACTTCCAAATATATATATTTATTTAATTTCATTTTTTATACTTGTGTTGTTGATATTATCAAACTTTGTTTAACAATTCATTTATAGTATTTATAGTTTTATTCAGCATACTACATATAGTTTTATAATAAGATATTTTTACTCTAGCCTTTGCACCCTATTTATGTACGTTCAGTACTTGGTTCTAGCACTGTTCTTGTGTTAATTTTGAATAAGTGAGTAAAATCATCTGTTCATTGAATAACTTAGTTATTTGCAAGCTTCATATAAAAAGCAGCTTATAGAATCATGGGCATCTTATTTTTGTATATTTCCAACATTCATTATACATATCTTATTACAAAACTAAAAATTAATTATTCCGCAATCTCGTAATACATTTTACATACCACGTACTACATAGCTCTTAGTGCATTTGAACATATTAACAAATTAAATATTTCTTCATATTTGCTTTAACTTTTATTTATCTATGTAACTAACATACTTTAAACATATTTAATGAATGTGCCACAAATAAAACTATATCGATATTTTTTCCATATACTTCATAATAGTTTCACAGTCTTTCTTTCTAAAAGTAGTCTAAAAATACTGAAAATACAGATCAACTAATGTTACTTAGGATTACTTCTATCTATATTCAATATCTTATTAAATATTACTATTCTTGCTTTATTACAGTATTTGAAAAAGAAATATTCCTTTAGGCACTGTATATATATACACAAATATTTTGAAATTTTCCTAACCATACATTTATCGCTCCATTTGTCAGGCCATTTAGATTAAATAATTTATTCATATAGACATTCTCTTTCATTATTATTCATATTACACATTATAATTTTTATCTAAACTTGACAATCGCAAAGAAAAATTTACTAAAAAGAATTAATATTTCTTTTCAATCAACAATTATTATATAAGTTTATAATATAAGATTTAAATAATGGTTAATATTATCAGTTATTGTTATATTTTAATTCCTGTCATACGTAAATTATTATAAATCTTTTACGCTTTTCCATACAACTCATCGCTCTAAATTCCTGTCATAAATTATCTCATTCTTTCCCATTACATCTTTAATTATTTTTCAAATATTTTTCAAATATGCTTATAAATTATATTTATTTTTATTTATATACTAATGAGTTCATTTTTACTGTAGGCCAATTCATTTATTAAGATGATTAAACTTTTAATATATAGTTGTGTTTTACTGCAATTAAGGCAATTAAGAGATGTTCAATCCCACGTAATTTTGTTTTCTATTAAAAAGAGATTAAAAAGTTCATTTTTGTATCTATCGTGACAATGTAAAATATCAGTTTTTTTGTCAGTGATCGATGATGATTTCTCAAAGATCATATTGTATTATATTGTATCATCGTAGTTGTATATATTTTATAAAAAAGTTCAAAGAAACAATTTTATACATATTTTTGATTAATATGAAATATTTTAAATGTATTTTTTATTAATATATCTTTAGTTAAGTAAAAAAATATACTGATTATCTAAAAATTGTTATAATTAGTAAAGCTAACTTACAAAATAAATTACTAAGATAAACAAATATAAATGAATCAATAGAAGATTATTTTTCAACACAAGAGGTTTTAATAAAATATGAAACCTATATCTGAAATATAGGTTTTCACATATGTTTTAAAATGCGATATCTATCAATTAACTACTAAATTAGCTGATTTTAATTAATGATTTAAATTATTAGCTCGAATAAACATGCTGAATTTAAATAGTAATTAGGATTATAACGTAGTTGTTTAATTTAGAAGAGTATCATTTGCACTTAATTTGATCTTATTAATATTTTTAATTAAGATCAAACAATGAAGTTTCATTCTCGCCTGATATTCAAAGTATCTATTAGTTCAATTAAGCTTACAAAACGGAAGCCATGTTCTATTTTTTCTCTTCTACCACCGATGAGCTGTATCGGATAATGCATATCCATTTTTATATACTTCCTCTCGTGCAGTGAGATGCGTATGTGCATGTACCTAAGAATTAATGGAATTGATAACGACTAAATTCAAAGGGGTCACGATTGTGAGGATATTATATTACGAGCAATTTGTCAAGGACGGTTCAACTAATACTTGAAGAATAAAAAGAATAAAAATTGCTGTACGGCTTTCAATATTGTGATGACTAATGCTACTGTAAGTGATTGTATAATTTAAATATAAATAACCATGAAATATTATTAATAATATTTTATTAACCCGAGAACAACAAAATTTTTATTTTAACTGATGTTTTACGAGGAAAATCACAAAATCAATCCACTTAATATTTCCTTGAAATGAAAAATTAATTTTTAATTTTTAATTAATTAACTCTTTCTTTTTTATAATTTATTATGGATAAATTTGATGGAGAAATATACTATACTAATTTTTCAAAATTATAACGATATTTTACGTATTAAACTATTCAATACTTAAAATAGTTAATTACAAACTATATTTTAGATTTATAAATTATTTAGTTTGAAATTATAGTAATAAAAATGAAAACAATTAAATTTTTTTATTTATTTATAAAAAAGTTATTAAGATTTATGATTACACTTATTGATTATTTTTTACAAACACTTATTTAATTTGTTTTTAAATATGATTAATTTTTCAAAATACCGATATTTTTAAAAAAATTCCAGAATTATAAAGTAATTCGTTTTTAAAAAAAAATTTTTTTTTAAATCATTTTAATTATTTTACGTCAAATATAAATATGAATAAATCGTTTGAATGATTTTTTAAATTTATTTATATTATAATATAAATAAATAATAATATAATTTAATTTATAATAGAAAAAAAAGAAATTTTTTAAAGCAATATTTACGAATGCATTAAAAATAAATCCAGATTAAATAAAAGTTATTATAAGTACAAGTTACAAGTTTATAAGTTTTTATTTATTTAATAAAGTAACTTATTTATAAGTTACAAGTTGAACTTATACGTTGTTGAATGATACTTCTTATAAGTGAGATTTGTCTTAAATATTTTATTATTCTAAAATAAAATAAATACTAACATAATTCGTATTGTGTGATATATTAATTTTTTTTTATTTCTAAAACAGTCATATGTAACATGTAACATGTAGATGATTTTATATACAAATGTAAATATTTTAATTTTTTCTGTGTATGGATTACAAAAGAATAATATTTTTGTAAAAGAATAATATTGAAAGCTTTTATGATTAAAAAATGTTTCATATATGTAATGTAATTAATATACATTGTATTTTACTAAGCAATGAATAAGTGTAATTACATTAATTTGTGTAAGTATTATTAATATGAAAAAATATATAATCAATCTTATATCTATATTACATAACTATGGATTTTAAAGAAACAAACTGCAAATTTTTATATATTAAGATAATTGATCAATTTCTAATGAATTCAATTCAAATCATTCATTTTAATAAATTATGTTTTATATCACCTTACTAATTTTTTACTTTAATACAAATAACAATTGTAATATTATGATTTTTTACATTATAGCACTCGTTTAAAAATATGTTTACATTAACTTTTATATTAGAACTAATACTAATAATTGGAAAAAAATAATTTGTATTAATTATTAAAAAAAAATTATTATCATTAAAAAATAGTTTAAGAAGATTAAAATTTAAACCTTATTCAAAGAAAAAATAATATTAATATAAAACGATGAATATTTAATATAAAAAATTCAAAGTAAGATATTGCATAATATAATATATTACATAAGAATATTTAAATGATACTCTCTTATGTTCTACATTAAACTTTATATATTAGTCATACTTCAAATTTTCTGCTGTAACTACAAAAATGTTTTATATAATAACTGAATGTTTTCATAATTTTAAAGTTTTTTACGTTAAATATTATTTAATACATTAGACATTTGTATATTATTGGTCAAGTAAGATGAATCATTATTATTCATACACGTAACTCATAATAACCGCGTGATGCTTTTTGTTGACTAGGAAATTTAACTATAATGATATAAAATTACAGACAAATGCATGCAATGCATGCATATGAGCATTTATGTTATCTAGTTGACTAAAAAAAAACAAGACAATTTACTACATCAATTACTACAGATACTACGAATAAATAAACTAGCGAAAGTAATATGCAACAAAATTTATCTTATTAAAATTAATTAAATTCTAAAATGTTATTAAACATTACCAGAATTTTAAAAATATTTAATTTTTTTGAAGTTTTATTTATATATAATTAAAAGCCTGTATTATATTAAAGATTTTTGAATATTTTTATGAAGTTTTAATTTTCCTAACAAAAGTTTAGGAATTAAAAAATATTTTTATCTCCATATACTTATTTTTAAACAATATGTTTTTTTTATACATTTTTAGTAGTTTTTTAAGTAATTTTCATTATATGAAGGGATAAAGCAGAAAAATAAT
This sequence comes from Ceratosolen corneri, assembly GCA_030522565.1. Classification (NCBI taxonomy): domain Eukaryota; kingdom Metazoa; phylum Arthropoda; class Insecta; order Hymenoptera; family Agaonidae; genus Ceratosolen; species Ceratosolen corneri. The sequence continues at coordinate 111,890 of JAPYYT010000001.1, read as the reverse complement.
TATTGAAAATCAATACATCATTTAATATATCAATATTATAAAATATTTATTTTGAATGTAATTACTTTACTGTCTACCTTGTCTATTTTATCATACAATTTTACGAATTGTGAAATAAATTATTATATGGTATAATGAATACAAATAATATTTTTAAATATATAACTAAACTATCATTATCCATTTATAAACTGGCATATATAAGACATATATAAAAAATAAATTAAAATGTAACAATTTTTTGCATAATACACAGAAAAAAAAAAAAAAAAATTAAAATCCCAAGTATTTAAATATAAATTAAATCTAACCCTAGACATATGATTTAAAAATTAAGAATAAAATAAAAGAAAATAGAGTATTAGATTTGTAAAAATGTCATTATTAGATTGAAAAAAGTTGAGTATTACATAATTTTATAATAATGTAAATAATATAAAAAAGCTAATAATTATAATATAAAAGAAGGATACAAATTAAAGAATTTATTAATAAAAAATCAGTCACGTTAAAAAAGTATCAAAATAATTTGATATTATATTATTATCTTATTATATTATTATATTATTATAATATGATATTATAATATTATCTACTACTTTTATTTTTAGACAAGTTATTTTTAATTATTTTATTTTTGAATTTCATTCATTTTTTGAGAAACATAAAATGCAAATTTTAATATGCAAAGGTATATTATATATAATAATTATAATAATAATCATTATGATGATGATCTCGTTTGCATGTGACTGAAAAGAAAAGGGACAAGTAACACATGGAAGGTATGAACCGATTAAACTACGAAAAAGCCGATCTGATATAAAAATAAGTAAAGAACGTATCGATAATTCTGCCATTTTAAATGAAAAATAGTATAGTTGACAAGAATGAAAACTATAAATTTTAGTTGTAAAAAAATAGACAAAAGTAATAAAAGAGAAGAATCGTTGTTTACGAGTGGAAAGTGTTAAAATAAAATGATAACAAAATACCAGAAAAATAGAAAATGATAGGAAGATCTGATAATACAATAGTGGGAAAATAAGAGATTGTGTTAGTAATAGAAAAAGTAAGACTAAGTGTATCTAATCAGTAAGTAGAAAAAAAATGTAATCATTTCCATAGAAAATTTATTGAGATTATATATTTTTATTAAATATATATATAATTAAAATTCAAAATAAACTATTTAACTATTGGTAATGTATTATAAAAAATTTATTATTAGGCACTACTGAAGATCACGCATAATCATGATAGGAAATTAAATTTCTTCCAGATCGGTTTATTGGGTTCAGAAATAAGACTTATTAATCAACATAGTCATGTATACAATTAATGCATGTTTATATACTAATTAATGTATTTTTACCAATTTTTAATCAAATTACCTAAAATACACTACATAAAAACAGCTATTTAATGAGCATCTCCATTTTATCAAGATCTTCACAAGCAAACATTTTTAAAACATTAAATTCTGTTTAATAAATGGATACTTCATTATTAAATTATCGCATTATATAAAAATATTATTGTCGATTATAGTTCGGAAAATTTTATTGATTACAAATATTATTGAATTATACTCTCAAAATAGATTCATAAACACTATTTTTTTATATGAAAAAAAAAATAGTGTCTGCGTATTAAATCATAGTCGAAACAAAATAATAAAAACAATAACTTTTACTGATTTCAAGACAATTTTCAATTTTCTCGCAAGAACAAAACTATTTAGAATTTATAAACAATTTTTATTTATAAATATTGTATATGTAAGCTTCAAATTTAATATATATTTTTCGTTACGTATGCTTAAATTAACGAAAATAATATATATAAATTATGTGTATAAATTATATATAAGAAATGTGATAAATATAAATTAAAAGTTAAAGTTTGTTAATAAAAAATCTTTGTGTTATATTTATTTAATAAATAAAATGAAAAATAAAGGTAAATTAGGTTATGAATTATTTGAAATGCCAATCGTAAATATTCATGCCAGGTCAAACAATACTAATCAAATTAATTTACAGTATTATCTTTATGCTAAGAGCTTATCTTTTAATTCTTATACGTCATAAAGCTTTATGTCGTGCTAAAGAAAAGGTATATTTAATCAATCTAATAGACTGTTTGGGAATTAACCCGAGTGTAACTCTCCCCGAGGTGGTAAAGGGGAGAAACAGATAGTGGAGGAAGAAAGATAGCGGGGATACTACATACTGAATCTACAATATCTTGTCCAATACTGTGAGATACCTTTATTTATAATAAATAAGAGAATATAAAGTTGTTGTTTCCTTGAAAGCGAGGTGCTATTTACAGGCCTTATGATTAGCTTCATGATGGGTCGTTTTGATATGCTGTTTCTGCAATATTTATTGTCCCAGATTAGATTAGTTCTACAAGTGTTACTTGCTTTGTAGATGTGTTGTGCTATTTAGCCGGTTCATTCTTGTCTTTGTCCTCGACTTGGGTACTACTTACTGGATGCAGGTTTTGAATGACGTAAGTTTGTATGCCGATGTTTGCTGGGCTTTAGTTGTTTATATGAGGGTACTAACTTATCGTTTAAGCCCTGATCCAGACTGCAGAAAGGAGCGGTGATCATTCGTGAATTGATGGTCAGAGTGCAGCCGTGAATCGTGTTGAAGTTGTTTTTTCAAACAGAATTGACGATCGGTCGTAAATTGATGATCAAATGCTTGGAACTTATTTTGTTGCAATCCCAGTAACTGATATAGTTTTTTTTTTTATTACTGTTGGGTTGAAACTCCTATTTTAATTGTGGCCTAACACTGGTTCTTAAGAAACTCTTTATAATTATTATCACTGCCTTGTATTATTTTATCTGGAGACTACTGAAGATATTGTAAGATCTAAGATGCAAGGTGAATGAGATCTAATTTAAGAACTTCACCCCGCTTCTTGTGGAGGTGTGATCACCATCGTCGGGAGTAGGAACTTTCGGTGGTAGAACCATATCGAATTACTATTCACTGATTGGTACACTGCAATAATTAGAGTTGACGCTGGACATGGCTTTGCTAGACAATGGATGATTGTTTAGTATGTCTAGTAAAAAGAATAACTATGTCAGATCTTGTGCTGTGACATGCACTGTCACGTAATAGATAAAGCATTAATCCTTGTTTACTGTTTTCGGTAGACCTGGTACGGGTAAGCCACGAGGGGTGATTAGAGCTCTTGATATTCTTAGAATCCTTATAGCGATGTTGATTTTACTTTGTTTTGCTATAAGACATTTCTAGTCCTTAACAAAGAGTCATAAAAAAGATCATGTCGAAGCCTAAGGCACTAACACACAGCAATCATTTAACGAATAGAAACACGCTCGAATTTTTGATATATTTTGAAAAATAGGTACTATGAAAAGACATTCTAGGAATTTCTAGGAGATTGAATCTAGGAGAGAGAAATTCTAGGAGATCTAGAATTCTAGGAAATTGGAATCTCGAATATTCCACCCGCATCAGGAACATGATGATTATTATCCTGAATTTAAACGGATAGTAATGCGTCTATCCTTCCCCGGGTGAAGAATGATTACTCAAGTAAGTGGCAACTTGCACGGTGAGAAACACTAGAAAATCCGTTAATGATAGTTCTGGTATGGAGGTGATTGGTCCTCTAATAAAAAAATAAGCCGTGGTGAATGCTGAGATATCTTCGGGGTTATTATTCAGTAGCTCAATAGGACGTGAATTAAAGATTGCCTCAACATGTGATAGAAGTTGTAAATTCTTCTATATTGAGTAACGTCTCTTTAATAGTGGACTTTAAGTGATAATTTACCAATTTTACGTATATTTCCCATGTGCGGTTCAGATGGAGCTTTGAATTGCAAATTTATGCCCTCTCGTAAAATTATCCTCTTAAGTTGTTCATGTTCTTGAGAATTTTCTCAAACATAGACCTATACCAACGATACCTGCAATTAAGAATGGTAGATTTTTATTAATATATTGTTTAATTTAATAATATATATTAAATAATTTTCAGTTTCAACAAAATTACGTTCGTGTATAGTAGCGGGCATTTACTCAATTTGAATGCAACATGAAATTTAAGATTATTATCAACGAAGTATCGAACGTTTATTTGACCTGTATGCCTATTTTATTCGATAAATGTGTCAATACTACATTAACACTATTCTATCTAACTTTAATCTTTTAACTTTAATTTAACTTTTTTTACATTTTTTTAAAAATTTTTAATCTTAGCTTTAATTTAAATTTAATTTAACTTTAATCTTTATATTGCTTTTATCTAATCTTCAGTGATTGAAGTTTTGAAAAGATGAAAATATGAAATCAATCAATTAAATCAATTAAAACAAATGTGCATTCATTAATTAAGATGGTGATTAATTTTTATGACGTATATCTTTGTTAAAAATTTTCAAGAACTCCGCTTTCGGCAATTAATTAATTGCAAGCTTTTATAGGATTATTATGTTTTGATCCAATTATTAGTCAGATCCCCTTTAAGTCAGATTAATTAAAAAATTAATTAAACTCAACATAGTGAGGGGTTATCATTGATTTGCGCAATTGATTTATAAAATCCACTTATTTCATCTAACATCCATTAATTATGTAATTCTTTACATTGACGCTTTTTACAGTTATAACATTAATGCTTCGTAGTTGTCCCATCCATAATACAGGTAGGAAAAGAGTTTTGTAAATGAAAACGACTACAATTTTTACAGTTATTATTACAATTTGATATTATTATTAATGTTCGAGATTATATTAGAACCTCGATCGATATTCAATAATAGTCCATTGTTTGAAAATTCATGACAAAATCCAGTAAGTTCATGAGCGCCTATTGTATTTAAAAAATCAATGACTATGACAATAAATTCAAGAATGTTCCTTTATTTTATTTTTTTTTTTTCATGTCATTTTATTTCATGTTGACTTTTCCAGATTGTCAAAGTGTTTATATTAAAATAGTTTATATTAAAATATAAAATTAGCAAAATTTAACCTTCATTAAAAGATACCAGGAATTTGAAATATATTTTGCCTACCTCGTGTCTCTTTTACACCGTACCCACACGTGCAAGAAGCAGAAAACATCAAATAGCATTTCTACGGTTGTGCAATAGCACAAGCCACGTCACAGCACTTGGCAGCATAGCAAGTATCTATTTGCCCCTACACACCCTTCAAAGGGCAACAGCAAGCAAATAATAAGCTTTGAACCAATCATCCATTCTTCTCACTCTCAAGGAAACTGGACAAAAACATCCTCGCAAAGAAATGGGGTAAAGAATTGCAGTTATAACCTTTGAATTAAAGAATTAGAATTCCTATACTCTTGAACTCTTAAACATTTTAATCTAATACTTTCAGGACTTTCAAAAATATCTCTAACAAAAATACAAGGCAGGTATCTAATTACAATAAAAGTATCCCAAATTGGTGAAGAGTTCACTAAGAACTGTTGCCCAAGGAAACAAGTATAAGTTATTTATTTAATTAAGTATAAGTTATTGATTTAATGGACCACAGCTCCTGGATTTAAGAAGCCGATCTCAAGATTCAAGACGTTCAATTTACAATTGAATATCGTTAAACAGTCCTTTTCCTGGGTCAAAGCAATACAGCCAGCAGTTTTGTGGCATCCTGTATGGTATCAAGCAGCAGTCATCTTACAATTGACCGCCGACTAACCATTCGGCACGATGCATATATTCCAAATTTACGGCATGTACTACTGTAGTTTTTCACTTATGCTGACACTCTGCATTTTACAGATGCAGCAAATATTTTGTTATTACAAAGCTTATTAACAGTCACAAATTAAAGTATCTTGACTTTCAAGAATCGAAACCATTATTTTCCAAACAACACGGTAATCAATTTACGACTGATTATCAAGATTGCACGAAAGCACTCCATTCATAACAAACAACAGTATTATATTTTCTATCAATCATATTTTTACTTATTATTATCAACAAGGCAGTATACAGATATATATTTTCTATCAACATCTTCAACAAAGATTATTTCTAGGTATATATATATTTCTCATCCATATTTTCAATAAAGGCAATTTACAGTTACATTCAAAACATCACTGATTTAGTTTTTTACGACTCCTGCTATCGCTCTCCCATAACATCTTGGGAAGAATTTATCTTGTGTTAATTCCGACAGACTTAATTTTCCTTCAATTTTTCAAAAATACTCTTAAAAATTTTATATACCATTTCTCGATAATTATATTAATTTCTAAACTTACAAATTTACAATTTTAAACAACTTATTTACAATTATTTAAAATCAGTTTTTATAATTGTTGTAGAAAATCAAAACAAAGTGTTTGCAAACATTGGAATATTTTATTCACAATACCAAGAGTATATTTATCGTTTCACTTTTTCTATCATTCTATGAAAAATTTCAAGAATTATATGTATTTATCAATATTAATGCAGCAATATATTTGATTTTATAACGGCCTAATCTTCTCAAATTGATAAGCATTATATATTTTTATATTTATTGTAAGTTTTGAAATTATTAAAACCGAAGATGATTTGAACCATAATATTAAAAATATTAATAAAGTTTAGTTCACAATTTAGCTATATGTAAGTATATCTTCAAGCATAATTATGATATGCGTTAAAATAAATATGTAAATGATGGAATAAAATCCTAGCGATTTTTGATGCAATAGAATAATAAAAGAAAGAATGGAAGAAGTAAGTCTTTGTTACGGTGCAGTTAACAATAAATTCATAAAGAAAAAGAGAATGGTTAAAACTTGTATTAGAAAATGAATGTCATTATTCGATTAGACCCTGTGACCCTGGGAGCATCGACAAGGGTAGCTTAACTCCATAAATTTGGAAAATGATGATCAATGCCTAGTTAAAGCTCGCATCTCTGGAAGATGAAAGGGAAGACCCAGATTCAATCATAGTCTGCATTCTGGAAGAACAACTGAATCCAATGAAAGCCTACAATCTAACAAAGATGAAACCGAAGGAGAAATTTGCTAATTAGATCAAATTATGATAAATTTTCTCTTTTCTTAAAGATTATTTAACAATTATATATATGGGCGAAATCATAAATTGTAAAAGTTCGTGTATTGCAAAATATGACTAACTTAGAAGAAAGTATATGTGTAGGAGATAAGTAAGAATTTTCATTGTAGTAATTTTTATATCATAATTGTATATACACACGTCTATGTTTCTGTTTTATCATTTCAATTATAAAAATTCATATATCTTTCATTATCAATTATATTAATATAAAATATCCTTCAAACATACAAAACCATGGTTTAATATTATTTGACAAACAATTTGATATTCACACATGCTAATTGGATGAATGTACTATAATATCATGTTATAATTTTTAAATTTGTTTAATTACTGATATTACTTTCCTTTACAGCATATTTAAATTCATTTATAATATTTTAATTATTATATCAATATAAGATTCATAAGAAGTAATTTTTATAGAAAATAAATTTAATTATTAATTACTAATTATTTAATTACAATGAATTTTGTTTTAAAATGTAATTATTACACACACACTAATACACACGCAAATAATTTATTAATAATTTGATGTTTTCCAATATAAAATGATGTAAACAATATTTAAAAAAATATAGTTTTTATAATTTTTCGTAAATGAACGATTTATTTGAATAAGTCGAATTAACATATCTTAATTTTCAAATGAATTTGAATACAGTATATGTAAAAATAATCAATTTTCCTTATAAAATATAATTTATATTTACTTTTAGATGCAAAGTTAAATAATTGATTCAGTATATAATATGAACATAACAATTGGAAATTAAAATAAATTCATTACGACTCACTCATGGATGAGAATAAATAAAATTTTCTATAATGCATTTCGTATACCCTATCCTATAGATATCTACAATTCATATTAATAAAATATTTAGTTTATTAATATATGATATAATCACGTCAAGCTATCAGATTCATCATGAGCATTTAGAGTCATTGTTCTATTTCCCCGAATTGCCTATACTAGTTTAATTTATTAGTTGTGCATATCATTATTATCATTAGGTATCAAATTTGATACTCACAAATCTAATATATGCGTTTATTCAATGATTCTATCCATTCTTGATTTTATATAATCTATTTATAATATATTTAATATATTGTTATAAATTTAAATAGTTTGGTAATAATTTTCTTGTAATTGTGTTAAATAAAAGAAATATTATGTAGAATTAAGTCAGGTTAAACTTTCTGTTTTATCATTCATTGTTGATTTAAAATATAAATAAATGTTATTTTTATTATAAATAAGAATTATTTATCCTTAATAGTTTAATATCAAATAAAATGGTTATAAATATATAATTATTTAAATAATTTTAATCTAACTAGATATCATTTAACAAACTATTAGTTATTAAAATCTCATAATATTAATTTTAATGTTTTTAAATTAGATATTAAATTTAACAATTTTGTTACAAATCAATTATGAACTAAATAAATATAATTTGTTGAAGAATATTACGTTTATTGAGTAATATTCTATTTTCTTACGATGTTATTCAAGATTAAACTTTTCTTCTGATACGAAGGAAATAAGATAAGATTTTATATTCGTTTGCAAGACAAATTGAATAAAAGTTTTACGATTAAAATAAATATAGTACAAGTTAAATGTTGGATAATATATATTTCTGGAATTTACTCTCTTATATTTTGTATAAGTTTCATCACAAAATTCATTCGATCTCTATTAAATAATATTTAATGGTATATATCAATCAAATGTGTATTTTTTATTTTTATTTTAATTTTTATTTTTGTCATTAATTATATACGGTATGTTATTTATATTTATTTGTTTGTACTAATTTTATCATTTTTTATAATTAAATTTATTACATAAAATTGGCATGTATTATTTTTTATTTATAAAATTTTATTATCTTTCAATATATTTTATATTACATATTTATACATAAAGTTAATTAAAAGAAGTTTTTAATGCTAACAGATGTATTTATATATTATATAATTTAAAAATATATTGTTAATCTTATGAGTTGATAAAATAAGAGTTCTTGTAAATATTTTTAATTATAGAATGTTTTAAAGTGTGTTAATACTTAACAAGAATTATAATAGTATTTCATGATATTAAATATTCATAAGAAATAAATAATAAAGAACTATTTTTATCTATAATTATTTTAGAAAATACTTTTAATTAACCTATTCATTATTTATTACGTTAGAGAATTAATTTTTTCTAAGTTACAAAATAAAAGAACCTACACATTCATTTCAAAAGAAACTTAGGTGCTAATTACAATTGTAAATAAAATAGATCTAATTATTTTAAGGTTGTTTATAATAAATGGTTTATTAGTATTTATTTCATTTAAGAAATATTTACTAATCAACTTCTAATCAGATTTCTTAAATATATAACTATGAAGTTAAAATTATTTTTACTTAGAATTTGTTTTTTATGCTATTAAAAATTTTAATTTCAAAATATCAATAATAAAATAAAATAAAATAATGTAAAATTTCATTTAATAATTTATATTCATTATTATTTTCAATAATAAATTTTTTTTTAGGTAATTCAACAATAGAAAAAAACATTTATATTTTATATTAAGTATAATTAAGATTCTAACAGTATAATAGTATTCTATTAATCGTCAATGAGATCACTAATTTTATTATCTAGTATATATTTAAAAGTGCTAGATTTAGACAGAATAGATTTAGACAAAGCTTTATTTAATATGATCCATCGGGAATATATATATATGTATATATATATATATATATATATATATTAGGATACAATGTACGTAGCTATCGTTCAGTGACGTCATGTGTTTTAGATGCATTTCAGTATACAACGCTTGCGCCGCTCTGTCTGTCTGTTTCTGTTTCTCTCTCTCTCTCTCTATCTTTCTCTCTCTCTCCCCTCTATTTATCTTTCTATCCATCTATCTATCTATCTATCTATCTGTCTATTTATCTATCTGTCTATCTCTATCTATCTATCTCTCTCGGTATCTTTCCCACTCATTCTCCTTCTTTCTCTCTCTTCCTGCGCATGCAAGATTATAGTTCCCCTACATGCGGTTCGTACGCATAAGTAGTGCAGCGCAAACCAGAAGTTGATCAGTATACAGCCTTACCGCTCATCTATGATTTAATAATAAATCTCATCAACTAAGTGAAATTTAATCTACATTTTTTTGGAATTGTAATTGAAGAAGACGGTGGATTTGTTAGGTTTGTAAGGTTAGTGACTTTCAAATAGAGTTTTTATATTATATAAAATCATAGATTACTATATCTGTAGATCAGCACTATTAATCATACCTTAATTTGTGTTCAAATGCAATATCAATATAAAATTAAATATACTCTTTTATTTTTGTGTTGTCAAATAATTCTTTTAATTATTTGTCTATTTACTGTAGCTTTTATGAAAGAAAATGAGAAATTAATTAAAAATGTATTATAAATCGATCATTATTCATACAAGTATTATGCTTTGTTTTAGTCAGATATTTATTCTTTACTTATTTTGAATTTAAAGATGTTACCTTGTTTTAAAATCTTACTATTCGTACTTTTCAAATCCTAAGAAATTTATAATTATATATCTATCATGAACAGTTTCTAGTTCACAACAGATTATTTAATAATATCCAAAACACTACAAATAAAAGAAAAATACAGATAAAAAAATAATATTGTATAAAAAAATACATCAGTATTATCAAATAAAATAATTATTATATACGAAAATTTTATTAAACTACATTATTTTCAAGATATAATTAAATAAATGAAGTTAAAATAGATTAAAATATTTATAATCATGTTTTTATTTAAAGATGATTTCTTAATAGTATTTTTCTCATCTTCCGAAATGGTTAATGTGTTTATTAAATGCATTTGATTATTTTTGTTATTTTGGTTATTCTTATTTATGTTATTTTACAAAATTAAAATTTAAATATTTGTCATTTCAAATTTTCAAATGGCAATAATATATGAGTGAATATGAATAAATAATATAATTAAATATTCAAACTATATATATTTCGAAATAATTATTGATGTTAATTTTGAAATTCATGTTAAAAAAATAAGAACATTTATTTAATTTTTTAATTTTTTAATAACAATTATTTAATTTTATAGATTAAAAAGCTCTAACTAATATTGTATATTTTTTAATTTAAATAAAAGAAATAACTCATTATTTTTTATACAGTTAACGATTTTCATTTATGTCATAAAATAAATTTAAAATGAAATAACAATTAAACATATTGATAAAAGTATACAATGAATATCCGTATATTTATTAAATATATTATTATTATTATATAAAATATTTAAATAACTAAAATATTTAAATTTGAAATGATAGATTATTATATCAAGAATATAATATAATAACAGTATATTTTATTACATAACTGGTTATTCACCCTATGCATATTTTTGAAAAATTTAAAAATCAGACCCAGAGATAAAATGGGAGTAAATATTTTATAATATATATCACTTAAATGAAATTGTAGCATTAGTTAACTACATTGATTATCATTTTTAAAATTATTTTAAATATATCTTACAAATATGAGTTAAAAAGTCGCAATGCATATAAATTGAATCGTATTAATAAAATACAATACAATAAATTTATTATCAAAATATTATATTATAAATTATATTACAAATTAGTTTTATTTAATTATTGTTATATTTGGTTTATTAAAACATACATTTGTTAATTTTTTTAATGCAATTTAATATTAAGCCAATCATAAACATATAATTATGAATAGTTTGATTAAAATTCAATGAATTACAAATTTATAATTAAAATAATTTAGTTTTCTCGTCTATTCATGAAATATATAAACTTTATTGTTTTAATTTTAATTTTCAAATTAATAAAATTTTAAGAATTTATAATTTATTTAGTTATTATCCTTGGTGTAAGTATATAATAATATGTCGATTATAAAACGAAAGGAGTAAGTTTTAAATTAAATTTTTCATCTTTTTAAAATATGTAAAAGTATAATTTTTAATTCCCAATTTTGTTTTAATTAGAACGATGTGAATTTTAGAATAGAAATTAAAATATCATTACTTAAATAGTTATATTAATAATAGGATTCAAACTCATTAAAAGTCTTGTTCTATAGTACTAAAAATTGATTAATGATATTTAAAGTTAGATTCATATGTAATTATTCGAATGAAGATTTTTATTTCAATGTAATATTTAATATAACTTATACTTTTAGTACTATATCGGTTCTCGTATAATTTTCAAAATTTTTAGTAAACAAAAACATTGAACAGTCTGAAATTGGTCTTGTACGATATATCGATAACGAAAACTTAAAGCACGCCAAGTGTATTGCATTTCGTGCAACAATTATTAGTTAATTTCATACGCTTCGCAGCGTTTCCTGATTCTCACGTTGTTGACTGTGCAGTGTTGATTTCATTCTTTTTTGCGTCACTGCATGAATAGCGAGTGATGATGCGGCCCTGAAATGCAGTCAATCATTTATCATGTACAATACGTGCTGTTCGTGTATATTTTCTGTGAGTATATTTGCTTTTTGATTTTTCTTTGTTCTAAATGTTTATGTAATTTATAATGTTCCAATGGTAAATTCTAAATATGTATATAATTATCTTTTAAAAGTAAAGAGTTTAATAAGTTGCCATCGTGAAAATGTATCGAATACTGCCGAGTTATTCTTAGTAAAAGTTCTTGGAAACAATGTTGTTGATAGTTAAATAATTTATAATTTCATGTAATGGTCTATTACTATCTATTATATATATGTACTCACTTGTTTAATAATAAAAACATTATCTAAAAACAGCAAATTACGAGTTTTCATTATGGTATATAAATAAATAAATAAATAAAAATATGTATACATGTATGTGTGTAGTTATCAAAAGAGATAAACATTTATCAAATATAAATGTGTATATGACTGTACTCTAAATATTTTTTGAATATATTTACTATAGCTTGTATATAATAAATTATATGAATTCATTAATTACTGAAATTTATAATTAATTTTTGTAGAAGAAATAATAATCTATTTACAATTAATAAATAGATCGGCTTACTATATAATATTGAAAGTAAAATTTATATTGTATTGTTTATATTAATTATTCAAATATAATAAAAATATTTTTAAATTTAATATTAATAGATTTAGTTCATTTACAAATATCAGATTTATTTACCATAATATTGAATTAATATTTTTGGTAATTGGTAATGTGGTAAAATTGTAATTGTTGTATAAAACTTTAAAATTTTAATATACATATATATATATTAAATTTTGTAATATATATATACATATATTAAAATTTTAAAGTTTTATACAACAATTACAATTTTGTTATTATTATACTAATTACCAAAAAAAAAAATATATATATATATATATATATATATATATATATATATATTTATGCATCAACTCAAAATCATTGTTAAAGTATAGTATTTAAAATATAAAAACATTGCATCAAGTACTTTTAATTGTTTTTATATCTTCAGGCAAGCCAATTCCGCGCACGAAAGAACAGCATGGTCATTGCGCACTTTTTATTAGTCATATTTGAAAATAGACTGACTTAAGTTACGTTCTACTTACAGCTTAAGAAGCTGCTGTCGTTTATATTTTTTACAATTTGGCAGAGGTCATCTATTATTTAAGTAGCATTTTAAGAGAAATATATATATACAACATTTCTCTTATTGAAGAAAAGTTTATGAGATTATATAGATTATCGGTCACAGGTTTCTTTTAGATTATTGTTTATATATTAATTATTGGCAATTTATCAATTTAAATATATTTGAATTATAACTCTATCGTATTTTATTTTTGTAACTTGTTTACAAATTTAATTATTTGTATTATTTTGTTTTCAATTATAATTTAATGAATTTAATTAAAATTAAATTTATCAGAAATGCTTGAAATATACTTTCTTCTTTGTCTGTGTTAATTAACAACGAAATAATATTTGAAACAATATTTATTATAAGATTTTATGTATTTTTATCATTTTTATATTAATATAGAATACAATTGTATAGAAAATTGTTTACATAAGAGTTAGCAAAATTTTCAATCATTTTATTAAAACAGTGTTTTATGTACATGTTATATGTACAGCATACAATTTTTATAACAATAAAAATAATAAAAATTATGATTTGGAAAGTCATGATTAATAATTGAAGTTTTAGTTTTATCATTGTAATTAAGAACAAAATGCAACTGATATCACAAAATATTATTAAACACATATTTCGTAAATATAATATAATAATTATAATTCTATTTAATATATTGATTATTGGATTGATTTACATGAATTTAAAAGGATAAATTTAAAAATTTTCGAATTTTGATACTTATCAAGAAACATTTTTATTATTGCCTTTTCTAAAATCATTACAATTCTTTTAACTTTAAAACATATTGTAATATTTTTATTGCAATTTTTATTATTTGTGACTTTTAGTAGTACTATGTAAGTCACAATAAACATACTAATGGGGATCTATAGAGACAACAGTTTTATAAATTATCTATTCATTATAATATTAATATAAATAAAATCTCTAGGCTTATCAAATATATATTTAATCGAAAATAGAAATTAATTATATTTTAAGTTCACCGTGAATTAAAATAAATTTTTATTTTAAAGTTAGTTTTTGTATTGAATAAGAGTTGTGATCATTCGTGACTATGGTTCTGTGGCTTCTCTCCAATTTGATATCGTAGCTCTGGCGTCGTTTAAGCATGGTTTCTATCTTTGCATTTGGAAAATCACCACTAATAAACTCGTTGCACTTTTTTTCTGATATAACTTTTCATGCAGTTCTATTTATACTTACACTTTAAAATTCTTTTTGTAGAAAGAGTTAAATTTTTATAAAAATGAAATAAAATTATTTTATTAGATATAGTTAATTGTACAAATGAAACTTTCAGATAAATATATTTTTTTAACTTTTTATTTAATTTTATTTTTTAACATTTTATTTTTAACTTTTCAATATCTGTTTAAATTTGTTTGAAATTTTTATAAAATGTTTAATATTAATAATTTTTATTATATTTATTATTTTTTAAATTCTTATTTATAAAAAATAAGAAGTAAAAATATATTTTTGAAATAATTGTATGTTTTTTATAAGTGTGGTAGTATATTTAAAAATTCGTATCTTTTCAGACATATGCAAATATTTATAAAAATATTTAATTTGATTCAAATCTGATTGAAAAATTTAATTCGGTTGAATATACATTTGATTGAAATACTAAATTCATATAATTACTAATATAATTAATAAATAATTAATATTTTATTTCAAATTAATATCATTAAATTTTATCAGTTATAAAAATTTCCGAATAACATAAAATTTACAAAATTCATATTATGTTCGATTCTTTGTATTTGATAAACTTATTTCAAATTTAGAAATTTAATATTTGATGTTAAATTAAAAATGACGATTTTTAATTAAATTAAATTTATATAATTTTTCTTGATAATTATTCAAAATCGATTTTTTTCATTTAGTTTAATCGGTCTTACAATTAATATAGTAAAATTTAATCTTCACATTGGATTGACATTTAACCACTTATAATATATCTTAAAAAATTTTAATTAATGTATTAATTAAGTAAATAAAATTTTAATGATTGAAATTATTAGAAATATTCTTATTATTATATTTTTATCGTGTATTTTTACAATTTTCCGCATATTGGTAAATTACTGATATAATGTAAGTATACTAATTATAAATTACAATGAAAAATTTATTAACTTGTTCATTTTTCATTATTTTAATAATTTTTCTTTATATACGTATGTTTGTATGTATGTATGAGAAAATTATTAGCAAATAAATAATCGAATAAAATTTTAATATGCAACTAAAAATTAATATTCCAGTTTGAAATAATTATATAAACATATGAAAATTAATTATTGCATATGTTATGCAAGTTATAGATGTTTTAAGCATTATGATTATTAGAAACATATTTATTTCAAAACTTATATTCCTACTTTAAAAGAAAATATTTATAATATTAAATAAGCTTTTTGAAAATATAATTCAAAACATAAACATTATAGTAAAAATTTAAATTAAAAATGTTCTACTTTTTTATCTTTACATAAATAAAATGTAGTTTTTATATTAAAATATATTATTTAAAAATCGCCTTTAAATTAAAAATGATTATATATATTAATTTATCATGCATCGTAGTAGTATATAATTTTCAAATTCTTTTGAATAATTTTTTTAATAACTTCAATATTTCATTGAATGCATATGATTTATCCGTATTCTTTCTTTTTATATATTTTTCGTAAAAGTTTATTTTAATTGACATAAATAAAAAAATTGCTGAATTTTTTATTATGTAAAAATAAGTAGTTTCAATTTAATATAATTTGTTTTTAGATTACTAAGACACAAAACTAAAGAATATGTAATTTGTCGGAAAATTTTTAATAATATGTCATAAAACTTGTAATTGATTAAAGTTATATTACATTATATTATTATTAATTTTATAAATACTTTTATTATTCTATTTATTATAATAATTAAACGTTTTTGGACTTCTACAGTCTTCATACATTAAGTTATGAATCATAAAAGGAAATAATACAGCAATAAATACACTTTAATAAATATTATTATACTTAAAATTATTAATACTATTAAAAATTAAATCCAATTTTGTTATTATTGGAGTAATGGTAAATCTAATTTAATAAAGAAAAATATAGTATTCTCCCTAAATTCATTAAAAAAATTAATCGTGGTCCGCATATTAAAGTGATAAAAACTGCACGAAAAATAATTTAGATATATAATGTAGTTATACAAATATACATATAACACTTTAAATACAAAAAATTGGGTTAAAATATAATTTTTAAATATATAAAACATTAATATTTAAATATAACAATACTAAAATTAATAAATAATTTTTCAATTTTAATATACCTTATTAATTTAATTGTTATTAAGTTTATTTATCTAAAAAATTATATTAAGATAAATTATAAAAGAAATTAATAAAGTATATATAAAAAATACTTTCCATTATAAAAAATATTGGCAATAACTGAGCTGAAAAGAACTATACTATTATTTATCGAATTAATATTATTTTGCACTATTATAATTTAAATGTTTGCTTTTTATTCAATATTTTTTCAACAATTTACTCATCATTGCTTTCTTATTTTTTATAAATAGTTTTCTTATAATTATTAAAAATTAAAATAATTTGTAATCTTATTGTAATAAACTTCTGCGTTTTAATTTATATTATTTATATAAATTATATATATATAATTTTGTTTCGTTAAAGAACTGTAGATTATTATCTGTAAATATTTAATAATACTTAAAGAAATAAATTTTACTCGTAAAATATATAAGTAAATTATAATATTATTTTCTTGTTAGTATTGATAAAAATAACTGTCCTCGTAATTGATAATTAATAAAATCAATACATAGTTAATTAAATCGCGTTCGATATCGATGTAACTAATTATCCGATATACTAATAATTCAACGAATTAATTTAAAATAAAATCAAAATAGATGTCACAAATTATTGAATTTAATTACACAAATTAAATTTAAAAACTACAAAAAGTTAGCAGATAAAATTATTTATCAATGTATTAATATAAATGAAATGTATGGATCTTAAATTACAATAGGTTATTGATTAACAGCTTTAATTAATAAATAAGTTAATATAGAATTTCCTATGAACACTTGTATTTACGATACACTTCTTTCAAGTTAACCAAACAACTGATATTATTTTATTAATAAATAGAATTATAATTTATTAAAATGAATTTATAAATTATTTTTAAAATATATTTTAAAATATTTTGAAACTATAATAATTTAGCATGATTTGAATATTGAAAAACATTTTTATTAAAATACCCACTTACTATTCAAATATTGAAACATGAATACTATAGATTTTATTTTAATTAAAAATAAAGTGTTATAATTATAAACTAATTTAATAAGTTTATCGAATATTTAAGATGTTTGATATAATTATATATATATATATAAAAATGTTACTAGTTTTATTTATTAATAAAATTTTATTATAATTATTTACTGATCTGCAATGTAGATATATTTAAAGTTTTCTTGCACTTTTATAAAAAAATGTAATTAATTGGAAAACTGTTTCTAATTATAGAATCATCATAAGTATCATGTCTCGAAAGATGTTGAAGGATTCGCCGAATGCGGCTCTAGATAAATCATTATTAAACCGATATTTTGATTTACCACAGCCTGATAACAAGTTTCAAGCTGAGTATATATGGATTGATGGTACAGGTGAGGGGCTGAGAAGTAAAACACGTACTCTTACCGGAATTCCAAATAAGCCTTCAGGTATGTTTCTCAAGCCTATTTGTTAGCTTATTTTCCAGAAATAATATTTACATATTTTAAGATTTTATTACCTTTAAATTTTTATATTTAAATAATCTAAATGTATGACATATGGAATTATTTTGTAACGTATATTAGTATTTAATATTATATATTTAATATTACAGTTAACGTATGTAATATTACGTGTTTAATTGAGATACTTATTTATATTCAATTTAATTCTGTTATTATTTTATTAAATTTATTACTATTTATACCACACACGTATAAAAATCATCTATTTATAAAATATTTGCATATTAAGAAATGATTTGTTGTAGATACTGTGTTCGGAATAACTAAATTTAAATTTTACAGACCTACCAGTTTGGACGTATGATGGAAGCTCTACATATCAAGCTCATGGTGAAAACAGTGAAATTTTCCTCTGCCCAGTGGCAATTTATAAGGATCCGTTTCGACGAAATAATAACATTTTAGTTCTTTGCGAAACATATAATTTTGATCATAAGCCAACTGCTACGAACAAACGACTTGCATGCAAGGATGCTATGGATTCTCCTGCTGTGAAGAAAGAGGAGCCTTGGTTTGGTATTGAGCAAGAATATACTTTTTTAGATGTTGATGGTAGACCTCTTGGTTGGCCGAAGAATGGTTTTCCTGGACCTCAAGGACCCTATTATTGTGGAGTAGGCGCTGATCGTGTCATTGCTCGTGAAATTGTTGAGGCTCATTACCGTGCTTGTCTTTATGCTGATGTACCGATCTGCGGTACCAACGCCGAGGTCATGCCATCCCAATGGGAATATCAAGTAATATTTTTTTTAGTACAAAACACTTTATATATATATATATATATTATATGATATATTTGCTATATGATATAATTTTAAAATAATAACTATAATACTGTACTATATAATATAAAATAACACTACAATACTGTAGATTTTATATTATTTAATTGCAAATTAAAATTGCAATGCAAGTTAAAATTTATTCAAAATTGTATTAGAATCAAATATATGATGATGTTGCTTATTCATGTAAGAGGAAAA
The DNA here is from genome assembly GCA_030522565.1 of Ceratosolen corneri. Classification (NCBI taxonomy): domain Eukaryota; kingdom Metazoa; phylum Arthropoda; class Insecta; order Hymenoptera; family Agaonidae; genus Ceratosolen; species Ceratosolen corneri. Next base: position 92,191 of record JAPYYT010000001.1, on the reverse strand, counting down.
GATTATATTTACATGTTTTTAGATGTTTCTGTTCACAATATACATAATGGAAACAATTTAAAAGAAACTATTAGTAGTTAGCTTTTATAAACTATAAATTATAAAATTATAAAATTCTATTTTTATATTTTTTTATAAACTACAAAATATTGTATAATAAAAATAACAATAAAAGCTATGTAAACAACTAATAAAAACCTTTAAATATTTAAACTATTCTTGTAATATAAAGTAACTTATAATGGGTTTCATATTAATATCTAATGACCATGTCCTCTACCTTTCTATTCGTTATAACTGCTTTTTATCAAACTTCGCTCATATCACACGTTCTTCCCCCTTCTACTCTTTATTTGTGTGTAACGCACATATGAACATTTTTTTGTTTCCTCTATAGAAGTTCATATAAATGTATATGAATTTATTTGAAAGTTATATTAATTATATTAATTATATATGTTATATTAATATTAAGTTTTAGCAATTTTTTCTGAAAGTCGTGAGTACTTCTTTTTACGCACAAAGAGAAATAATTAATAAATTCTTTCTTTGTCATAATTAGTATATCGTGTTGTATTATTTTTTTCTATATAAGTTTTTAAGATGTCGAATAAATAACATCTGATTAATTTCTTTCAAAATCAGTTCATAATTGCATAGGAAAATTGAATAAAATACTCTCCCTACTTTAAAATATATGTTACTTGACACTTTACCTAGTCATAAATATCAATTCAAATTTATAAAATTATTCTTTTTAAAAATTGATCAACAAATTGTAGAAATATTTTATATGCAATATATTTAATAAAATATAAGAATGTTTTTATTTTAAAATATCTCAAAATTCGACAAATTAATTTGATCTTCAAAATTGCTTTTTAGGTTGGACCAAGCGTTGGTATTAAAGCTGGCGACGATCTGTGGATTTCTAGGTTTATACTTCATCGAATTGCTGAAGAATATGGTGTAATTGTAACCCTGGATCCCAAACCTGTAGAAGGACATTGGAATGGTGCGGGAGCTCACACAAATTTTTCAACAAAAGCAATGCGCTCAGACAATGGCATCGTTGAAATCGATAGGGCTATCGAGAGGTTAAGTAAAAAACATAATAAACACATTCAGGCATACGATCCACGTGAAGGAAAAGACAATGAGCGTAGGTTAACGGGAAAATGCGAGACGAGCAGTATCCATGATTTTAGTTCGGGAGTAGCTAATCGTAATGTGAGCATCCGCGTTCCACGTAGTGTCGCTGAGGAAAAGAAGGGATACCTAGAAGATCGTAGACCCAGCAGCAACTGTGACCCTTATTCCGTTACTAATGCTCTCGTGCGCACTTGCATCCTCAATGAGTAAACAGACCAAAATATATTAATTAATATAATGACCTGTGAAATATACTGGGACCTGACAAAAACAGCGTTTAGAAGAAATATATAAATGCGATAAATATTTTTTATTATTCGAGATATCTTTTTAATTGTATTATCTATAAATTAATTACATTCTTGGATAATTATATTTTCATATTCTTGCCTATCTTTATATCATTTATGTAAAATTATTAGGAATTAAAGAAAGCTCAGGTAATTTTAGATATATATATATAATAATCGTGAAACAATAATATATATATATATATTGATAAACACTGTTAATGTAAGTATATGAAAGTAAATAAGTATATATATCGATGTTAATAATTATGAACAATATTCTAATTGAAACTATTCTAAGTTATTTAATATTACATTCCTTAGCGCGTTGAAATTAATAGATTATGCAGACACAATAAATAATATTACATATTATGATTAAAAATTTTATTTGATGTTGAATTTTTTAGATTGTCTACGATATAAATACACTCTATATAAATACAAAAGAAAAATAGTGAAATAAATATTGATAAGTACGAAAATGGAATTATGAATTTAAATGATTAAATTATTTTAGTAACTAGAAGATAAGATATTAATAATTCTTTACTTTATTTGTACATATAAAACTTTTATTTACAAATCAACACTTCATATATCAAATTTCTATTAAATAGTAAATAAATTCTTTTTTAATATTGTATGTTCCAAAATGATTGAAGTTTATCGAAAAAATCATATTCGTTTATTAGTATATTATACTCTTTTATATAAAATAATTTCATAAAGTATACAAGAAATTTTTTAATATTAATTTTTGTAAAAAATTGTAACATTTGATTTAAAATTAGCTTTTTCAAGATTTTTGAATAAAAATGAATGTAAAATGAATTTATAATTACATTTAAAATTGATTGAAATTTTTACATATGTTTCCAGCATTGTAATGTATGTAATATATTATTCAAATTTTAATTACCATAAATCAAATGAAAAATATTTGAAAATGAAATTAATGAATATGAAAAATGCAAATTTCAAAAAAATGTTTAAAATTTTACAAATACATTGTTATATAATAACTGTATAATAAATAATAATAATAAAATTATATTTAATAAGAAATTTTAAAAGTAAAAATTAAAGTATTTAAATGAATAAATAATATATTTTGGTATCAATATTTTTAAGCTCTTTTTTTTTTAAGAGATTTCAGATATCAAATATTAATATTGCATGTATAGTGTCAGCGAGGATGCATATTTATAGATTCGCTTACAATTAATTAACTTGTAAATAATAATCATAATTATAAAAAGAATTATGATTTTCCAGTGATTCTTGAATTATTAATGAAGCAATTATTAAAAATATAAAATTCAAGTCTAAATTAAGTGTTCATTTGTTGTTTAAAATTTTTGCATATTATATTCTACATCATCCATTGAAACATGCGTTATGAAGCAGTATGGTATATTTAATACAAATAATACTTCCTATTGTATCTTGGAGTCTTTATTTTCTTTCTCACAAGCATCAATGATTGGAAAATTTCTTTATTACATATCTAGACGTTAGATCCCTTCGAATATTTCGCTTGTGCTTATGATATATTTTTCGTTTAGGCCTTTAATTTGATTCTCGATATATATAGTATTATTAAATTATATATATGTATGTATTAAAATTTAATCTGAATTTAACATAAGACGTTGATATAAACGTCTTTTTCAATAAAAGAATAAAATAAAATGACTGATGAATTGCTTTATTTCATCGTGATTATAAGTGATTATAATCGTGATTCTAATGGGTTATAAACAAGAGTATTTTTATTTTTAAAAAATACCGATACTTTCTACAAATTATTCGAAAAGTTTATTATTATTTTAAAATAAGTTAGTTGTTATTTATGAAACTTCAATAGTTGTTAAGTACATACACTGAGATGCGCTTAACAGCATATTGATTGCAATATTGGGTTTTTAAAAATGTTTTTTGTATTATAAAATTAATTAAATATCAAAATTTATTTACACAAATATAGATATATATATATAATTTAATAATACTATAGTTAAAATGCGATTTATTAAAAGATTTATTATTTTATCTACAAAGATTGTTTATTGTATTAAATATTATATTATATAATATTATATTCTAATTTTTTGAAAATGCAATAAAATAATAAAAAAAATAATAAATTTAAAATTTTCATAATGTAAAAATTATACATATTTATTGAATTTCAAAAAAATATATATCAAAATATTGACAATCTATAGTGGTTTAATAACTATACCAAAAAATTAAATTTTTATAAGATTATAGTAGAATTATTTGTTTTTATTTGATTCTCAAAAATATTAACAATAAATAAAAATTTCTTCGTGTTGTTTAACATAGAACTTCTTTAGATGCTAAATATATTAATTTATAAAATTAATATATATTTCATGATGTATTACCTTAAAATATATACAAAATATATACAAATAATCTGAATTTCTTATATGTTTTCGTTACTGAAAAATGAAATAATTGACAGTATTTAAAATTTTTGAAAGCATTATTTATGTACCCTATTTAGAACTTCACGTATATATAATAAATTTATTTAAATAAGTAAATGTGTAGTAAATGTACATTATACACATATAATTTATATATTTTATATAATATAATATATAATATAAGAAGTTTTTGCTAATATTTTTATTGCTTATTAAATTTATAGTTATTTTTCTTATTTTTGAATACGTAAATTTTAGTTTTAATTAATAGATTATCCCTTTGATTTAGTGAAAACGAATATTAGTTTAAGTATATATCGTGTAAATTAGAACATCTTTAAATAAATGAAATTGAAACGTATGGCTTTTTATTTTTTAACAAAAACATCTATTTCAGCAGTCATTCTGAGTTCATCGTTACTTCTAATTTTAGTAAATTTTAATTTGTTCTATCGTATTAGCTATATAAAACATAAATTATTAAATTTCAACCGTTATAAATTAAAAATATCGAAGTATAAATTCAGTATGAACTGTTTAAAAGAACTAAAAATTGTTTTTGAATTTATAAAGAATGTAAATAAATATTATATTATATTAAATATTATACTTAATTCGCATACGTAATTTTATGATAGTTTTTTATTATTTTTAAATTCTAATAAAAGCGAATACTTCTCATTTTATAAGTTAAACGAAGATCTGTCTGTCTGTCTGTCTCTCTCTCTCTCTCTCTCTCTCTCTCCCCCCCATAATATAATTGATATATTATACCCATAATATAATTGATAAATAATAAGATACCCTTCAAATGCACTATTACTCATAATCTTAAATAGCTATCATCATAGTATACGATATTGAAAGATTACCGTGGTTCCATTATTTCTGTTTATCTTCGTGGGGGGTTTTTCTCAGCGTCTATTAGTGTTTTAATATAAAAAACTTAAAATTGTTTGATAATGAACTAATGTATGTTGTTTCAATTTAATTCTTCTTTATCTTAAAATTACTTTCTCTGCTAAATAACGATTTTATATCGATGGTTGTATCTATTGTTGTATAAAATTCGAAGAACTTTCCAATTTTTATGAAATAAATCATTTATGTCATGGTTGATTGATAATAAAAAACGATATTTTTGAAATTCTGAACATCTACTCCTAATATTAGTTAGAAAGGACTGGTACTATAGTTGGTATATTTGTTCTATTATTCCGACTTTGGTCGATCACAACGATATTCTATTGAGCTCTTAGGATACAAAGCAGTTCCTGTTAAATTCTTTTAAAATAATAGATGCTGATTAAATAATTTAGAAACTTAATCTTAAATTGCATGTAATAACTCTTTCCTGAATTTATTTTCATTTCGAAGATTTTTCATATCTATCTTAGATAATTCCAAATCATTTATTAAATTAAATATGAGTTATACATAAATTGTTCGGTAAAATGTACAAATGGTTTGTTGTTGCAGAAAAATCAAATAAATATTACAATATTTGAAAGTTTTAGCAAGTGTCCTTTGTAATAATGTTTTAAATTTACTAAGATATTTATTTAAGATTATTATTATTATTATTATTTATTTAAGATACCTTACGATCAATTGTAATTTTTAATTGTTTCGTTGAAGCAATAAATTCTTATAAATGTTGATTTACATTTTCATATAAGTATCGATTTAATTTTGTTATTAGATTGTTTATCTTTTAAATAATCTTATAAATTTATTTAGTATTTTCAAATTAAAATGTGTCAGGTGTGTAGGTATCAATATTCAACTTACACAATTATTACTAATCTTTATTCTTCACTATTCTTAAAATGTAATATAAAATAATTTTATGATGATAAATAATACACTTTTAATATGATTCAATACTTATAGGGTATTAAAAGAGATTAATTAGTTTTTTACTAACTTATAACTAAGGTAATATAATAAGGTAATGTAATAAAAATAACATCTAACTTAAATAATACTTTGATAATTCATCTTAAGTATATATCAGACACTGAATAATCTTGTACAAACAAATAGAAGTTTTTCAACTGTTATATTTATTTTTTACAAGTGTTTCAATTCACACTCAATCTCCTAATATTAATTATTATAGGAATTTTAGTTTAATAAACCAAAAAGTTTATTTTCAGTGACAAAGTAAAATAATTAAATAGCATGTGAAACATAAATATATTGCTATGTAAATACATAACAAAGAATTATAAATGTTTATTTTCAGTATAAATTATTGAGTTATTTAATTATAAATTTTCAAAATTCAGTTGTCTATTTACTAATTAAATTTTAAGAATAAACTTTTATCTAGTTTACCGTATAATTTAATTTATGATTTTTAACATAAATGTATATTATTAAATTTCATATTATATAATTATTATTACAATGAAGGAAATAAAATTACAAATATAAATAATAACTTTCTTTTAAATTTTTTAAATTTCTTTAATAAGTTAACAGATATGTAACTGTTAATACTTTATTGGTATGTAATAGATAGTTTCTAAAAGTAAGAATTTTTAAATTTACTAACATGTACGTAATAAATATAAAAACTTATGATGATACATATTATATTGTTACATTAATATGTAATATTTTCAAAAACTAAATAAATATAAATGCTGTTTAGATTTACTACAATAATGATATGGAAAAAATAAAAATTAAGTCAATGCGATGAGATAGCAATTATAGTACTTTAACTAAGTACGTATTTTTAAAAAAAATTTTAAACTTGTTTACACCATTAATTAATAATAAGAAATAAATAAAAAATATTTCCTCAGAGCAGTGGTGAAATAGGTTTCTATTATATCAGTGCAAATTAAAAGAAACCTTTTAATTATTTAATATTTAATTTCGCTTTGGACGGTCATGAGAAATATCTGAAAAGATACGTGGATGATAAAACTATTATCAAAGTAAATGATTGGATAGATACAATGTTAATAAAGAAATTGAAAAACATTGAATTATTTATTTGAGTTGAATGCACTATGTAGTTATAAGCATCAATATATATTATAATTAATATTAAAACTTTTCATTTTGTATATAAAGTTTTTAATAAAAGCTTACTTATGAATAACAAAAATAATTAATTAAACTCGTTTAATGTAACAAAATATTGTTAAAAGTTATTAATAATATAAATATAAATGAAATCTAGAAATAGATATTCGTTCATATATTTAAATAAGACAAATAAGTAAGATTAGCGAGGTAACAAGAGTAATAAGATAGAGAAATTGATAAAAATTGGGTATAATTTTAACAACATAACAATATTTAATGATAAAACACACGCGGTAGTGATTGAAGAAAAAAGATAATAAACAATATATAGGTCGTTAAAGTAATATGATTAAAAAGAGCGAGTATTATATTATATAATTGAGATAAACGTCGATTTATAAGGAAAAGCAAATACTTTAACTGTCATTTTACGTAAATTAAAAAAGATAATAAACGAATAAGTATATATTTTATTGATATCTATTCCAAAACTGATGCTTATCTTTTAGATAAATACTTTTAATATTTTATTTCTGATACTAGAATAATAAATATTCGATTATTGTATTTTTCTCTTAATAATAATTCTTTTTAATGATCAATAAAATTTTCATTACCATACAATTATTTTTAGTTTCATTATTTAATTTTTATTCGAAATAATCTTAACAATGTTTTTTATAATTTGATCATTTATTAATAAGTTAAATTTGCCGCAAATATAATTTCTAATACAAGCAATAAAATATAGTCTATAAGATTTTCTTAATTTAATACCATAAAGGTTTAAATGTAACTAATTTTAATAATACGTTTGAAGTTCCATAAAAAATTTAATATTTTGTAGTAATATAAATAAATATATTGATTTTTATTGAATAATATTTAGATAAAAATAATAAAAAATCGAAATATTAAATAATATTTATCGCAATAATGTAAAGAGCCTTATAAATATATTATTGTTCACTATTTTATATTTATTATATAATCACATTTTTATAGATAAAATTAATATTTCATTAAAATGAATAGAACATAGCAATAAATTAATATACATAGTTTTATGCTATAAGAAAAACGTTCACTATATAACTTAACATAATTATAATTCCCAAATTCATTGAAAAACTATTAAATAGATATAAAAACCAAATGACCTAAAATATCTTAAAATGGAACATTTAAAGATCCACTTAAATTTAGTTAAGTAAAATATAAGTTTTATTTATTTTTTTTTATTGTAAAAATCAAATAAAATATATAATTACAAAAACAATAGATGGATTATTTGTAAAACATTTATATTTGTAATGAATTAATATTAAAAATATATAATTTATGAATTTATGTATAATAATACTTTATTAAATTAAACTACATTACATTTAAATATTTAAATATTTAAAGCTATAAGTTGAAATAGGATAAAATATATAATTAAATTTTACAAAATTTATAATTTTTATTTTTAGTACAACAATAATTACACTTATTTTAAATCTTAAAAATGATTTTCAAATATTATTGTATTTACAATTTCTATTGCAATATATAATTTATTGTATTGATAACTATCACTAATTACTATTGCATCAAATTTATTTGATATTACTGATTTTGTTATTTGAATTTATTTATCTATGTAAAGCGAATATGTATATAATTTATAATTTCTATATTTTTACATTTTTTAAGTTAAAAATTACAGAAACATAAATTGTTAACACAAATATTTTTAATATATCGATAAGATGTACATTTTATAATATTCATTTTAATATATATATATTGTTAAACATTATAATATAAATATTCTTATTTTTTTATTTTGCTAGAATAATTATTTAAATATAATAAATAATTATTTTATTTTTGAATTTGTTTTTAATTTTGAAAAGTTTATTTTTGAATATTAAAATTATTACTCAAAACTTTATCATATATTATATAGTACAATTTATTCGATATTATTATTCAATTTTCAATACAAATTTAATTAAAATAGAAAAAGCTTTTCAAACAATTTATAAAGAAAAATGATTTACTTTGAAATATATATTTCAGTTATATTTTTATCTTTACTTAATAATATATTATAATTTAGCTTCTTCCGTATAATATTAAGACTTTTTAATTTTAAATAAATGAATAGTATTTTTTTACAATTTAATTGCTTTTCCGAAAATTTTTTATTTTTTTATATTAATATATTGTTTTTATAAAAATTTTATTTTATTTTTAACCAATTTTAATACAAAATAATAATTTTCATAAAAGTTTTAAATTGAAAAACTAAATGAATGTATATTATATACTATATATCAGGTAAACAATTAAAAAAGAAATTGTAACTTATTAAGTTATTATTTATTAAAAAAATGTTAATTATCCTTTTCAAATGTTTAGAAATGAGTAAACATTTTAAACGCTGAATCAACAGCATGAATTGTACCAAAATTAAGTTGTCTGAACTCGAGAAGCCACTAGTGCTTTCTCTCTCTTACTCTTCCAGCTTCTAAGTACAAAAACCGTGCCCTGACAACTTTTATTATGGCCGCTCTTCTCGCGCCTGCGTTTCTGTCAGTAAAGCTCCCCCCTCCATTAATCTCTTTTTTTGACACTCCTATTGTCTGTCTGTTTATTTGTATGTCTGCCTTTCTCTCTGTCTCTATTCCTCACATTCTTTTTATGTCTTTATAGCTAGATTTTCTTTCCATTCTCAGTTGCAACAGCAAATTGAATAAGTCACCTATAGCAGCTGTGGCGCCCCGTACGTGTACATATTATTAAAAGAGACGCCGCGCTTCTTGCGAACTACCGAACATTGCATTTCGGTCCTTCGTAGTGTACGAACGTTTTACTTTGCACACGAGCGTTCCATTTTATCCAAAATTTGGGTAGGGGCCAAATCTATATAATCAGTAAGGAAAACAGGCGAAAGGAGTGAATTTGCGTGATTTTCGTTATCAAAGTCGACATAAAAATAAAATATTGTAAGAACTGTAAAACCCGGATACGCTTTGTTTTTTGTAATTTTAGAACAAATTATTTTGAAAATTTAAGTCTGAATCGAATCGACACCTTCTCTACTATAAAGATACAGAAGTAACTAAAACAATTATGAGCTTTAAAGTACTGATTAAAATTTGTGAGGTGGGTATGATCCCGAAAAGAGTTGCTGGACACACCGTACAATGGGTGAAATATGGTAGATATTTCAGGTAAGTTCGACTATGCTTTACATTTATGACCCAATTTTTTTATTTATATTCTCAAGTAATGACTTTCATGTGTTCATGTGTTGATTCAAATTTTTATTTAAGAATTTATTAAGATTTATAACAAATGTATATATTATTTGATATTATATTACTATTAAAAACCCATAATTTATGATAGTTTCAAAAATAAATCCTAATATTTAAAAATGAAGGAATATCATTTTTATACGCAATATGCGAAATACATTATAAAAAATAATTCATAATAAATAACAGAATTTTTGTTATTTTTTATTTAAGCTCATATAATTTTATCATTTATAAAATAATTACATTTATAAAATTTGAACAATTTTATTTTATTAAGAAGATAAAATTAGATTTTAAAAATTATGACACAATTTCTACGTAACCTTCATTCAACGCTGTTATGTTATTAGATTGGAGCAAAATTGTAAAGGTGATATTTTAAATAATCCAGTTTCCTTCGAATTTATAAACAAAATTTTCAATCAACTCAAAGCAAATGCAAAATTAATATTCAAATCTTTAATTTCTATTATTGTATACAGTATGAAATTGTTTGACTTTTATAAGAATAATAATTTTATTATAATTTAAAAACATTCCGAATTTATAACTGAATTTTTGGTAATAAAAATAATTTTAATAAAATTTTTAGTGAATATTCTTCATAAATAAATAAACATTTTTCACAAATATAAAAAATAAGAATTATAAAATTCATATTGTGCTTTGTCTCTGTCATTTTACAAAATAAATAATGAAGTTATACTAACATATTAAAAACATTTAAAGAAATTTTATTTTAAAAATTTGTTAACTCAGTAATGAATATTGTTAATTATGAATACATATTATTTTTACTTACCTTCGAGAAAATTTTTATGGAAATTGTAAAATATATATCGAAAAAAAATCTACATTTTGAATACACGAAAAAACTTTTTTATTTTTTACAGCATGTTTCCACTAAAGTGTTGAATTACGATTACGCATGCCATACTTATCTATCGTCCGGAATGCAACAATCAAATGAACATGAAAACAAATTTTTGGGTTCTCTTTAAAAATTAGTTAAGATAATACATTAACGCCTGATATTCAATTCTTCATCTTCGTTTTTCTTGTTTTTAGAAATAATACATGGACTATTTTGATAAATTAATTTTTTCAGGCACATTTTGTTAAAATTTATTCAAATTGTAATATAAGTTGATATTAATTTTTATTTAATTTTGTGATAAAATAGATAATTTTTCTTCTAATTCACATTTAACTATTGTTTAAAACTAAAAATTAAGCAATAATATTTGTTATATCTTTAAAATAAATTAAATATTTTAATTTGTTGAATTAATGAAATAAATATTTATAATTATATTTTATAATTATATGATGAACACTGGGGCCTAGTCAATAAAATATCTTACTGAAATTATTGATTATTCACCATGAAATCAATTTAATTGAATATGTTTTATTCTAATATTAAATTTGATAAAAAAACTATTATTCGTAAAATATAGTAACTTATGATAAGATACTTAGAAATATTTATGATGTAGTAATTAATTTTTTAAAATTGTTATGAATAACAAATGTATTATTTAATCACATATACTATTATAAAAGGAAAGTCGTATACTTGTAATAAAGGTTAATCATAATTTGTTCGCATATTCAATGAATTTAATGTTGATATTTTTATTTAAATATCATTATGTATTATACACTGTAGTTATTATGAAATCAGCATTATATTTATCTATCTATGGAAGTAATTTAAGTTTTATCATAGAATTACACAAATTCGAAAATAAAAGTGGTGTTAATTTAAAATAAAAATTAATTGTTAAAGTTTACAAAAAAGTCGAACAATATTATATTGATATATAATATAAATTAATTTTCTGAAAATAATTTGTTTATTCATTTGAAATTATATTATGTATATACCAACTTAATGTGAAAATAATTCTCATGATTTGTTTGTTAATTATTTATTTCTACTTTAACAAAACATGAGCTCGAAAAAGAATTGTTATGAAATCCACATTTTACTCTAAATAGTATGTATATAATATCTAAGAAATTCAAAATACTTATATAATAACTAAATTAATAATATAATAAAAATTTTTAATAAAAATTAAAGGAATATTTGTTTTTTCAAAATGTGTTTATGTAAACGATTAATTAAAATGAATATCTTGTTATATTTTTATTTTAAAATATTGCGTAAAATGTGTCGTTTATACTTAAATATCTGTATTAAACAATAATAGAAATTAATTGAATTACCGCAAAAATAAAAGAAAAAATTAATACGCAAGACATAAAAAATGTGGTGAAAATACGACGACCTAGTCATTTATGGATTTTATTATGAAATTTAAGATAGCATATAGTTGAGAAGAATTGGCATAGTCGATGTAATTTCCATCAAATACACGCGTGTTGAAACAAAAATTGAGTATTAAAACAATATTACCGGGCAAACGTCGCACTATTTGCAGAGCTCAAATTCTTTTTCCTATATGTATTTTTTCGCTAAAAAAATTGCAAATAGGTATATGCTTATTTTCGTAATTTCATTTTTATTTATAGTTCTTTAATTTTCTTGTTATGATTAAATAATTTGCATAAGCCAGAAATTTTAAGTTATACACAAATTAAGATAGAAAGATATTTTGTATATATTTTTAAAATTTTTCTTAAATAAATTTTTATACGTAGACTTTTATTTAATATAAATGGTGAATTAAACACTTTAAAATGTTTACGAACACAATATCGCTTGCTTTGCTAGTTTCAGAAATATCTTGATAAGTAAAAATAGAATTTATTCATATGCAAAGAAAGGAAAAGTTTAATTAGTATTATATTTTAAATATTATATATTGATAAATGTTTTAATAAATTGATAAGTTTTTATTTATTACCTTATAAAGGAATGTATTTTTATCGTATTTATAATTTAATCATATTTATCGTTAAATGAATAATTAAATATTTTAACCCTATTTAGTTTTCAGTGGAGTCGGTTGGTCAAATAAGTAAAATTTTATTTATATATTATTTTTTAAAATAAACTATATTAATATAAGAAATTGAGTTATTATTGTGATATGTAAAGTGGTTATGCATATGTAAATATTTAATGCCAAGCAGTGTTTATTTTAGTAGTGTTATGGTAATAATATATTTACGTAGGAAAATTTAAGCCAAATAGGCGACTTCTATTACGAGATAATACTTTATAAGTTTAATTATCGTCTAAATTTACTGATAATACAGCACTTACTATACTTAAAAGAAATTTGAAAGCAATAGCGTTTCAATTTTTTGTTTGTGTTTAAAGATGTCAGTGTACAGTAATATAAATATTTGACAACTATCTAGGCATTGAAAAGATTATTAATTATAATAATTTATGAAGACGTGTTATGCAAACGTTGAATTTTTGAAGCTTACAACGTGCAGAAATTAATAAATATTTGAAAGGATTACATAGTTAAAACACTTTCCTTTAGAAGCTATAAGATTTTTCAAATCATCCTTCAATTGTTTGATAAATTCTTTACAAATAGTTTTGAAGATAATTAAAAAATGACCTATTTCCAAACATATATAAATACTTTCCGTTATTATTAGTATTAAAAAGGAAACACAAAATTAGATTCTTCTCATAGGTAATCATTTTACATGGACTATACAGAGGATGACTTTTAGAAAAGATGTTTTGTTATATTAAGATGTTCATCTGAGTAATAAACGGTAATCAACCAAATTATATCGTTTAAAGAACTTCTAAATTAAATATGTTGTGTAGAAATTGGAATAGATTTCAGTTTTATTTAGGAGATATATTTATTTTAATCAATCAACGTTTTTGTAAACATTTGAAATTAATAAGTCTTCCATTAAATAATTAAAAACAGTTTATTGTTTCATTTTAAAGATTTTATCGAAAATCAGTTTATCATAATAGCTGTTTTATGCTTGAAGTGATATCATTAATGATGAAACTATGGTTTCAAGCACAAACCATAAATGCAAGCTACATTTACGACGTCTGATGTTATATAGTCAGCACTTACTTCATTACTTATTAATTATTAAATTGCATACAGTTAATTTTTTTCTAAATAATTCAAATATAATTTAAATATTTTCAATAGTAAAGATTTTTTGAAAACGATATTTATCGAAAACATAAGTGCACAGTTGTATTCACAAAATAATTAAATTCATTACAAAATGCTCAAAATTAAAAATATTTATATTATTGATTCAACACAATTTAAACTCTTATTTTTAGTAAGCGTAAAATAAAAAGTATCGATAAAAACTTATTTGTACATTTATAGACAATTGGCAAACTGAAGATTATAAATTTAAAATAAAGTTGTATTAGTTCTCATTATTAATTTGATCTTATTAAATTATTTATTCATTTTACTATGCATAATTTTTAAACGCATTTATTAATTTATTAATAGAGTTTTTCATTAAAGAATTTTTCTCTTATTAAAAACATTAATCAATAAACAAAGATATAAAAATATTTTACGATAATAATGTAATTTATTATACAATCTAAAATATAATTTTGTTTCGTAATAATTATAAATTTTTTTTATATTTTCATCTTACTATGGCAATTATTTTGCTTGATAAATTAAATTATTATACGTTTTTATGTAAAATATGTTTTTCTTCTTCTTTTACTTTCTTATCAATAAAACATTTTGAACCATTATTATTCATTTTTATAATTAAAACTATTATTAAATATGCTAATATACTAGATAAATAAATGTTAATGTTATAATTTAGTTATCTATCTATCTAAATGGTTGAGTATAAGACAAAATTAATAAGAAATATAAATCTGTGTGGAATTTACCATTTTTTCTCCTTTTTCTTCCCATTAATAGTTCAATTTTCTCAATTTTTTTATAATACTAATTTGGTTTCAAATAGAATAACATATTTATTTAAATTTAAATACATATTTTGTTTACAAGTTTTTCTTTAAAAATTGTTTATTTATAAATTTATTTCTTGATAATTTCTTGATTGTTTTTAATCTATTTTTTACATTTTTATTAATCTGTTAGTATTCATTTATATTTATATAAATTGTTTAGGATCGTAACCTCTAATTTGTATCAATATATTTTGGAAAATAATAAAGATTTGAAAGACATTTATATAAAAAAGTAGTAACATTATCTTAATGTAGTAGATTTACAGTAAATTATATTAAATTATAAAGTGAGTGTAGTTTCGGTTCTTTTCGTAAAATTAATACATTTGTTGTTTTAATTTATTTAAAAATTATTTTATTATTTAGTTTATTCTTTTCAATTGATATTGTTATTATTATTCTGAAATTAAAATAGTTAATAAATTTAGATTCGTTATCTAATTGTTCTAATATTCTATGATATTACGATATTCATATAGGTAAATTTTCCTTTCTAATCAAAAAAATAAAATTATAATTAACTTTAAAACATGAAACAAATATTGAATGTAAAATTACTCTTCGTTCAACCTGCTTTTATGCCTATTTATTTAATTAATCTAAAGTGCTTGCAGCCGAGATATACTTTGAAAGCATAGAATACTTTTAATGACATACTCAGAAAATATGAAAATATATTAAAAGATTTACTTAAAAGCCAAAGTGTATGTCGACAAACATTTTTAGGGGGAATAAAATACGCAAAAACGGACGTATGAAATAAACAATTATTTTGAACATTTTTACGTGTTTAAAAATGTTTTCTAAAGCGCGATGGTCTGTTAAAGAAGTTTTTAGACCTGAGACGGTACTATGAATGATATGCTCATTAGCATTAATAATTATATCGATCAGTAAATATTTTCGATAATTTCGATTCTTTACAAGTATGAATAATCTTTTGTTTATTTTGAATTACATTTCTAACAGCAAGCTAAAACATTAAACGCTTTTAAGTAAAATTCATACTATCTGTATTCCAAATTAAAAAGTATTTGAGAGATATGGTGATCGATAGACGTTCTGTTACAATCATAAAATTTTTCTCTTAATATCTGATAAATTATTTATAGCATTGCACTTTAATATTGCATAATTATAGATTATTTTCATATTAAATATTATTTCAAATTAAACTAATTATATTAATTGCTTTAATATAATTAATCAATACCTCTAATAAATTTTTAAAACATTTTAAATTTAAACAAATTTATTTAAAAGATGTGCTTATCATTAAATTAAATGTAAATCATAATAGAATATATTTTATTTATAAACATACACAGTTGATTTTCTAATTCACTGTTTATACTCATAAATTTATGTTGTAAAAGCGATTTGCACTATTATTTATTTACAAACAAATTTTATATTAATATAAATATTTGTATTATATTATTAATATTGTAAGGCGATTATATCATTTTAATTTTTTGATCTTCTTTAACTATAATTAATATATTGTACATCTTCAACAGATTTATTTTATACGAAAGATTTTGAACTATTAAACTGTTTTTTTCTATAAAATTTATCGATTCATTTTATATGCAAAATGCATTACGCTTTTAAAATTAAATAGTTTCTCATCTATATTATTTTTTTAGTACTAGTACATGTTGATTTTTGTGATTAATTAATACCTAAAATGATATTTTTTTTAGTTTTTTGTATAGTATAATTTTTTATAGTTGAATCTTTTATATTACTTATTACTTTTATTTCATAATAATATTATATAAATGATGAAATTATAAATTAACTATTTATTATAATTTATTTACGAATAAAATATTATGTTTTCTTAGTTTGTATATGAATTTTATAAAATTAAGAAAATTTAATTAAAATTATAAAAGAGAGATACTATAAATAACCATTTATAAAAGGGATATGATATTTGTTAAAATTGTTATTTAGATACATTTTGAAACGCAAAATTATATTATTTTAATTTTTTAAATTTAAAATTATCAACTCTCATTCAAGTATTATATTTATTACGGAATACCAATTGAATTATTTTAAATAATATCAGATATTTAAAAAAATATAATATAGTAACATAAAATATTAAATAATTTTTTGTTTTATTAAATTATATTAAATTAATAAAAATGTAAAATAGATATTTGTCAATAAGTTGGTTGCAATTTATTAACTTTATATTATAAATTTATTTATGCACTGATAAAATTTTTCTCCTATTATGAAATATAATTTATAGCTGTGTTTTAACTTTCTAATGTTTCTTGTTCATAGTATATATATTAATAGTAAATATATTATAATAGATTAATTAATCGATAAATTTAATCAAGTATATTCGTATAGATGATAAGATATATTTTTACTTATATTATATTAATTATTTATAATAATATTATTTATAATAATATATAAAATAGAATATATATTTCTATTATTGTATATAAGTATTAAATATAATTTTAATCAATGTATATATGATATATGATATGATATATATAAGATATACGAGTGATTTACATTGCAAAAGGAAATACGTCGAAAAGATTGGTGACCTATATATTAAATTATAAAATAATTTTTCTTGCCTGTTATATTAATATATTAATTTCTTTTTATTAAACTAATTTTATTCGTATAATTTGCTATTATTACAATAATAAATATGATCTGGAGAAATTATTTTGTTAAAACAGTACATAAACTTTCTTTCATAAACTAATTTTGTGTAAATTATTTCTATTTTATCAATAAATTGTACTTTAAAAATACTTAATTCTATTTTTATATTCAATACAGATAAATAAAATTAATATTAAATGAAATAAATAATTAAAATTATAATAAAGAGAGAAGACTCATGTACTGTCTACATGAAAAAATTATAATTTAAAGTACATTTGTAAGAACTGCAATGGTATAAAGATATAATTTCTATAGAATCTAAGCAGTTTAAGTGTTATACAAAAAACAAGATTGTAATAAAAATATTGAAAAATTGTTTAGTAGAAAATCGTAAAAAATTTTCATTCCATAGCTGAAGTAATTTACTGCATAATAATAGTTACTGCATATAATTTGACTTTTATTTTATATATATTTATGTAATTGTATATTATTATTTATTCAACTTATAATAATAAAATAATCATATTTGAAAATTTTTTATATAACTATAAAAACAACGGTTGAAAATAAAATATATAAGTAAAATATTATACTAGATTTTGTATTTTAATATTTCTTATGCTTACATTCTACAATTAGTAGCAATTCTATGCAATATTTTTTAAGTAAAAGCAATTGGTAAAAAAGAAATTCTGAAAAATGTGATGCCACAGGCATTTAAATCCCATAAACGGCCCTGTCATGGTACACGTGTTGATCGCATGCTTGACACGTGCCACATACGAT
Source organism: Ceratosolen corneri (assembly GCA_030522565.1). Lineage (NCBI taxonomy): Eukaryota > Metazoa > Arthropoda > Insecta > Hymenoptera > Agaonidae > Ceratosolen > Ceratosolen corneri. The sequence continues at coordinate 73,560 of JAPYYT010000001.1, read as the reverse complement.
CGACTAATTTTGCTTTTTGTGTTTCACTTTTTGGTTCCTTCATTATTTTTGTGAAAATTATGAGACCTAGTAATTTATATCATATATTTGGTTTGTTTTCTTCTATATTTTATACTTCAGAATCTAATTCTCACTTTTGTTTAAAACTATCAACTAAAATCTCAAAAGTTCATAAAAATATTATAAGAATAAATCTATAGAATGTAGAATGGCCTGACATAAGTAGAAAATAATTTATTTATAGAATTGTAATTTTAATATTAATAATGTAATTTTAAATAAAGTTAAAATATTTTTAGGAACATATGGTTATTAATTTGGATCATTCAAATTTTAGTTAAAGTTTTTTACTTAACAGTATAGCATTAATTTTCGTAAAAAGTAATTTATGATTCAATTTGCAAATAAAAATTTTATAGAAACATTTAAATATGTAATCATTTAAATATTGTTTTACATTGACACTCACAACTAAAACGATTTATTCTAAATTTATAATGAAGATTTATAGCAGTTTATGTTACGTAGTATCTAAAAATAATTCAAAAACTTTTTAGTCTACATAAAAATGACACCAGAAATGTCAAATTTATGAGGTATGCAATAACATTATATATACAAACATAAAATGAATTTCCAAAGCGATAATGAATTAGAGTTTAAAAGTAATTATTTAAATTAAAAAAATATATATATAATATATTATATATAAAGTAATTATCGCTTTGGAAATTCATTTATGTAAATGTGTATTGTATAAATTATATTTCTACTTCATAGAATAAAGAACAAAATAAACATTTTCCATTTAATGATATATAAATATATATATATATATATATATATTCAGCATACAATAGTAATTGTAATTGAGAAATTCAGATAAATATAGAATACATTTAATATAGATATTTAATTTCAATTTTTGTTATTAATAAGTCAATAGCTTCTTGAGAGATAAAATGTCTTTGCAAGTGTTTACAATAAATAAAATTCTGATAATTTTTAACGGAAAATTAAATTAAAATATTTAAATTAGTATTTGTATATGCATCAATAACTATGCAAGTAAATTTTTTAAAAAATTTTTTATTAAAATATATGAACTATATTATATCAGTAACAATTATAAAATATACTATAATATAATGAAAGATTAAAATATAAAGTTAAATAATTAAAATAATATATGGCAAAAGAAAAGAAAATTAGAAATATATTTAATTATTTTGAAGTATGGTCTAAGTATGGTTAGAAAAATTGTAGATTTGTATGATTTTATAGTTTTAACTGTTTTTATAAAAAATATTGTATAGTTAAATAATAATGTATAAAGAAAAATTCATATAAATATTATATACATATGAAAACAAATAATTATTTGATAATTAAGAAATATTATAAATAATTTGTTTATAATGATTATAAATTACTTACACATTTTTGGTAGTTGTGTCATGAGAGCCATAGCAGAGTGCATTTATGTAATAAAAATGGGAACAATCTTTCTTAACGAATTGAAATGACATCAAATTTTATAGATTTTTAGGTTTAATTTAGCTTAAAAAATTGTTGTATACTATAATCCTACGATATGTTATTTTAAAAATTTTTTCTTTTATTTAAAATAAATATATATATATAATTCAGTATTTAAATAAAAGTAAAATAAATTGTGATTTAATGATAAAAATATATATTTCTTAAATATTCCTGTAATTTATTCATAGATATTATCTGTATACATTAATGAAATTGGCAATTTATTTAAAATAAATTTTATTTTTTATTTACGTTTATAATTTATCTAGTTAATTGTAATTTATATTATGAAAAGCAATATCATTATTTTGGTGAATTTATCTCATCTTTATCTATCTATTTAGTTTTCTGATTGCTATATTGTTATGACCGGTATCGATTAAAGTAGCTAAAACCAAATCAATTCTAACCGTAGTACGCTGTAGCAGTTCATCTACGCTTCCATACTTAAAAGACGAGATCGGGCGTACTTCGATATGCTAACGGAAAAATAGTCTGCTCATGATAAAATACAATGAGAATTGACTGTGCTTTATTACACTATTTCAATAAGAGTTTAAAATGATGTTAGAGTGCATGAGTAGTGATCGACAAAAACCTTTACGATTTTGTTGACTTTTGTGATATTTGTTACAAACTTTTAATATTTTTAATTTATAAAAATATTGAACATTATGCCGAATTATCCAAAATCCATTTCCTGTCGTTGATATTGCCGAGAAACGTCGTATAAAGCAATTACCATGTAACACGTGACTGAGGATGAAAATGATATCAGACAGAAGTATCGTACTTACGATATATAAACTTGTACAAGTGCATGAATTTATATGTATGTACATATTTCCTTATAATGTACTGTATAGTATTTATGGTATCTTATTGTGTACTATTATATTTTAAATTAGTATATAATATTTATGAAAATCAATATATTCTATACAAAATTTTATATAAACGTTACTACGACTATATATTTTTATTCTTAAATTAGTTTTTATTTTATTTTGTTTTTTTTAAAAGATTATGGATTATTATGATACGTAAGAAGATGTTAATTTAAAAATAAATATGATTTTTCTTTTTTTCCATTTAATTCTGTCATGATTATTTAATGTATGTACAATAAAATAATATGTAATTAAAAGTACTTCTTCACAATTACAACATTACAAAAAGAATAAATTTTTAGCTTAAAAATAACATATAAAATCATTTTTATTTCATTTTTGAATAATCAAAGCTACTTTCAACATTCCATGTTGATTGTAAATATTCAGTCAATTTGTATAAAATAATATATTATTTGATTCACAATGACCTCTCGATTACTCCATGCTGTGATATAGCATATGTACTTATTAAGTGCTCTTAATTTGCCTTGCCTTGTAACTGTACGTATTTATGAAGAGCAATTTTTATAATTCATGAGAGATAGAGAATAAAATTTGAGAGAAATTATAGAAAACTTGTTTTTAAAAATATTTTTATATCAAATACATACTTTGCAAAGCTAAATTATTGTATTAATACAATTTTCATCAACCGTTATTACATTGTTATTAAATATTAATACTTTATTTTTGTTCAAATTATGCTTATATCTTATTGTTCGGGAACTGACCCGATGCTGAGCTCTCCCCAAGGTGAAGTGGAGGAGAGGCCGATAGTGGAAGGAGAGAGATACTATGGTAGAAAGAATGAAGTCACAGAAGTCGAATGTAATACTGTAAAACGGTGTTTATTGAAATAGGATGGAAATTTTAATGGAAAATATAATACGCTCTTCGTCTTAAGTAATATGTTTTTTGCGGTCGCAATATTCAGGCGTAAATTGAATACCGCTAAGCTTGGATTGGTTCTATTAATTGTTTATTACGATAATTATTCTGGTATAATAATCGGTGTTAATTGTAGAGGAGTCTACTTGCCCTTACTTTATCAAGTAATTGCGTTGGTGTTGAGCCTGCTTGTTTTACTATTTATTTATTACTTACTGGTATATAGTAATTAACTGTCTGCGCATTCAACGTTCAATCATACATTACACGACAACCGCTGTCAAGTAGTGTGTTAGTCGCTACTTGAATCCAGGTTGTTGTTGGATGCAGCGTTCAGTCGTAAATTGAATACCTCATAGCCGTGGTCCAGTTGAAGGAGCAGCGGCGATGGACTACGGATGGAGGCGATGTTCAAGCCTGTTTAACGCGGCAGGCCCCGTAGATTTCTTTATGTAATTTGCAACGACTGGATACCAGCGTTGGGTTGAAGCTTCAATGTAATCATCGTACACTGGTGTTTGAGAATTGTTTTATTGATTGTAAGACTATTTTTTTATATTTTTTTATTTTCAATTTGGAGAGTATTTTAAAGAGAGCGTGATGTCTAGATTCTGAGGCGCAGTGTGCTTGCATATTAGTTTTAATGTCTTAACCCCGCTCCTTGACTAGGGGTAGTCATCTTAAAATTCTTTGAGAGTGGGAAGTTTTGTTGTTTGTTTAAAAACTAATTTTCAGTTTACATTGAGGCCCTGGCCAAAAATTGTCAACACCCTTTTTAAAGGGGATCGGCGAAGTGGCGGCGGTGAAGTGATGGTAGCACTTCAGGACATTGGGCTGCACCTTACACGGTTGCACGAACGTCTTGAAACATGGCTGGATTTTCATGGTTTTAAAATTTGTATCGGCTTGTTATGAAAGTATCAAAAATCAAAATATTATTCATCAAAATATTATTTCTAGAAGAACTGCAAGACACATAATGGCCATGTTAACCAGTGTCGAAGTTTCGAGGTGCAGTGGGAGTAAACACGATCGTAAAAAGAAGTCGTAAATGAGAGAAATGAATATTTGATGTACTTTCTGATCATATTCGTTGGTTTTTTGGACACATCTGGCAATCATAAACATATTGAATGTTTTGAAAAGAATTTACAAACAAAGAGGTAGTACCGACGATCGAGAAACCAACGGAATTTCGAATACTTATTATAATGACAAGTATACGTTCCATGTAGATTAGAAAAAAATATAAGCTTTATTAGTATTTGAAAAGTGTTTTAAAAAATATTGATTACTTATTATCATTTTTTGATTTAACAAAAACTTAATTAGAAATTTATCATTTTCATTATAACATTATAGGACGATATTTTTTGAATATGTAGATGATTTCAAAGGAATAATGCATAACCATCGTTTATAAAATAAATTTTAAGAAAATAAATCGATCAATTTAAAATAAATAATTTTCTTTTTCCTGAAAAATACTAGATTGTACGGGAATTAACTCGATGTTGAGCTCTCGCCAAGTTGGCATAGGGGAGAGAACGATAGTGAAGGGGGGGGGGGGAGATAACAAGGTAGAAAGAAATGAAGACGAAGACGGCGTATGTAATAATGCAAAACTGTTTTTATATAAAATGTATTGAAATATAATGCTGTCTCCATCGCATAGTTTCCATACGGATGCAATATTCAGGCGTAAATTGAATATCGCGGAATCGTATTATTCTAGATTCAATAGGGTGATATTACTTGTGAGTCATAGTTTCTGCTTACTGGATCTAGTGTCCAAGTTGGTGCACATACATGCAACGGTCAAATTATGAGTTCAGCTTTAGCAGCAGCTTCCGCGGTCACACCTCTTGTGCTTGCTTGCGCTTATTCATAAATGCACAGGATGATTGAATACCGGCGGCCGCCTATCATGTTTCAATAGTGTATAGCGAGTAGCACTATCCAGAGGGCTTCTGTTCTTCTATCAGCGTCAACTTGAAGCTTCAAACTTTTCTATTGTTCTAATTCAGAGAGACTTTAAATTGCCATATTTCTAAACGATTCTGCGACGAAGCGCCGATGGAGCGATATTTAAAGTCATCACCCCGCTTCTCACGAAGGTGTGTCTTTCTTCTACTTATATGAAATTGGGAATTTTCGGTGATTGATTGCTAGCTAAATATTTAGCTGTCATTAGTGCCCCTTAAACGGTAGTGTCAGTGCCCTTTTAATCGGTATTAATAACAAAGTGGCGGCGACCGCGGGTCGGAACGCCGGGCCGTCGCTTGCATTATTACATCGACGCTTCGGTGTGTGACTTGGTTTGATGTCTACACTTTTCACAATATGCATCAGTACGGTATGAAATAAATAGTACGAAGTTTGGCAACTACCCGTGGGTTCCTAGAAAATATTGTCCGTTAATTTGACTACACGCGCATTGTAATGTACGTAACGGTCATCTTGACTACCGTCGATCTTTCGAGTACAATGTGAGAAAACCCGACCGTTTCAAATCACTGACGATGAAAAAATATACGCGAAACATTATCGATATATTTGTAGGCTCTTTGGGAATATCTGGTAATCATAAACATGAGAAATATTCAAAACGATTTTCAAACAAAAATAGTATTATGTAATGACGATCGAAATCCTATTGGAATTTCGAACACTAGATATTGATAAATTTCTATGGTATTTGAAATACATTAAATGTATGTTGTATTAATATTTGTAATTTTGTTCATTAAAATTCTAAATATTTATTTGATTATATAGCTACCAAATTTAAAAATTTGGAGGTACAAAAATGCAACTGTAATAATCTATTATATTATTTTATCATATGTATACATATAATCATAATATATTATCATAATATATCATCATATATTTCTTAAATATCAAGAAAATATTAAATTTTTCTTTGCTGAAGGTGATTTGAAATTTTTTATCCTCATGATTACTAATATAATATGTGTTTATTTTAATTACACTCGATTAAATTATATTTTAAGCTTTATAATTGAATTTGTTTATTCAAATTTCAAGTAATGTTTTTAAATTATAGATGAATAATCTTAAAAAAGATTATATTGAAATTATTGATTTTTATTTAATTCAATTTTTGTTTAATTTTAGTACAACAAGTATGAGATCTAAAACTACACTCGATGACTCGCCAAATGCAGCACTTAATAAAACACTATTAAATAAATACTATGCTTTGCCACAGCCTGAAGATAAAATTCAAGCGAAATATATTTGGATTGATGGTACAGGAGAAGATGTAAGAAGTAAGACCAGAACGATCGATTTTATCCCCAAGAAACCTACAGGTAAATAAATATTAAGAATAGAAAATAATAGTTTAAAAATAAACTTAAAAAAAGTAGATGAAATTTGGAACTAATAATTACAAAGTTTAAAAATACATTAAATTTTATAAAGAATTTTTTAATTTTGTTATAGATATAAGTTAATTTTTAAGAGTAGTTTTTTTCTTTTTATATAAGCATTTATACATTTTATTTATTAAAAGTAATTAAATACAAAGATATTGTATACTAATTATTGAGTTTTTTGAAATTTTGAATTGTGTGTATATATATATATATATATATATTAGTTTTTTTTTAATAGAGTTTAAAAACTATGATTTTTACAGTTGATTATCTATATTTATTTTAACATCGTAACTGTTATTTGTAATTTAAATTTATGTCGCAGGTGTATTTGAAATAATTTAAAATAAAATTTCACCAAAATTAAAATCAAATGAAAGTTGTAAATAAAAATTCTATGTTATATAAGAAATATAAACGTCAATACAATTAATGAAATATTTCATTCCGTATAATTTTAACTAGCATTCTAAATTTTCCGTTAATAGTTTGAAGCGATTAAAGAAAATGCAGTTTTTTAAACTTTTTAGGCATTTTAAATATTGCTTTAAATAAAATAATAAATAATTTTATTTGTTTTATAGATTTGCCGCAATGGCAATATGATGGTAGTTCGACATATCAAGCTGAAGGAGACAATAGTGATATTTATCTTATACCTAAAGCGATTTACAAAGATCCTTTTCGTCGTGGCAACAATATTCTCGTTCTCTGTGAAACTTATCTTTCTGATATGACACCTACAAAATGCAATAATCGTGCTTCCGCTAATCAGGCCATGGAATTAGCTAAGAGTGACGAACCATGGTTCGGTATTGAGCAGGAATATACATTTTTAGACTTCGATGGTAGGCCCCTCGGTTGGCCAAAAAATGGCTTCCCTGGACCTCAAGGACCATATTATGGTGGAGTAGGGGCTGATAAAGTTTTCGGTCGTGAAATTGTTGAAGCTCATTATCGTGCTTGTCTTTATGCGGGTGTAGCTATTTCCGGAACTAATGCCGAGGTGATGCCATCCCAATGGGAATATCAGGTATAATATTTAAAAATATAAACAAATATATACTTTTAAACATATTTAAGTATGCTCTTAAGTATTTTGTTTTTTTTTTTTAAGTATAATTTTACATAAAATAGGCTATGTACTATGATTTTTGCACATAGACCTTTTTGCTGTGAAAAATTGAAGATTAATTTCTTTTTCAAATTTTATATAGGCTTTATGAAAAATATAATTATGAAATGAAAATAATACCATTAATTGAGATTAGATACATTATTATTTTCAGTATTTTGAAAAATTATAATGAATATTCAATTTTAGATTTGAATATTTAACAAACTTTATATACAATGTGCAATTAAAATGATTTTAACAACTTTTCTAAATTAAAAATATAAAACATTTATTCAAATATAAATTTTATTATTTTAGATTGGACCAAGTTCTGGTATTATCGCTGGTGACGATTTGTGGATCTCTAGGTTTATTCTTCACCGTATAGCTGAAGAATTTGGAGTAATAGTTACTCTTGATCCTAAGCCTATTCCCGGAGATTGGAATGGTGCAGGCGCTCACTGTAACTTTTCAACAAAACGTATGCGCGCTAATAATGGTATCGAGGAAATAAAAAAAGCTATTGAAAAATTGAGTAAAAAGCAATTGAAGCACATTAAAGCTTACGATCCCCGTGGAGGTAAGGATAATGAACGAAGATTGACTGGTAAATGCGAAACCAGCAGTATCCACGATTTTAGCTGGGGAGTGGCTAACCGTAATGTAAGTATTCGTATTCCTCGAGGCGTAGCTGAAGCCAACAAGGGGTATTTGGAAGACAGAAGACCTAGTAGCAATTGCGATCCATATTCCGTCTGTGATGCCCTTATTCGCACGTGTGTTCTTAATGAATAAACTTGTATGTAGCGAAATTTTTTATTATTTATAAATGCAAATATGATATGAATTTTGCAATTTTACTAAGTACTTATTATATAAAGATTAATGTCAAGCTCATTAGATTATTTATCACTACAAAATGTTATAACTAAAATAGGTTAAGCAAATATTTCATTTGCAAAGATTTCCTTTTGAAAAGAAAAATAAATCTTTTATTAATTTCATTTAAAGTGATAAATAGTTTAATACATAATAATCCTTTACATTAAGCATAATCATTCTTACGTTTCATAAAATTAGTTAAACTAAATGAATACGACAAAGATTAATTATTGAATCAGGACTCTTTCGTAAAGAGAATGATTCAAATTGCGTTAGTGTTACGTGTTCAATGCAATTTTACATTCCTTATTTTTGAATGTTTATAATAAAAAAAATTTAAATTTAATTTTCGTTTATAGATGATTTAGATCGTTTATAGATAATTTATATGATGATTGAGATAATTATAATTTTTCTCTTATTAAACAATATACTATGAAAATTTTAAACAGTTCAGAATATAAATTTCTACATTGCTTACACGCGCAAGGCATATATAAAGATATATAAAAATGTAATAAGCATTATTCATTGTCTACATTATTAAAGTTGAATAAATTGTTAAATTATATACGATAAATTTTATGAAAGATTTTAATGTCATTTTAATAGAATATATTTGCGAAGAAAAATGCATTAAAAAATTTTTAATGTAAACTAACACTTAGATTAGAAAGATAAATATATAAATAAAAATATAAAAAGATAATACAGTTCTTTGTTTATTGTTTTCTTTTTATTACTAAAACTTAATCTGAAATATGAGATGATACAATTTAAGCGATTATAATGTTTCATATAAAAGAACTACGTAAAATTTCGAAATTTTTTATAGAAAAAATAATAGCCATATACAAAAATCTAATTAATAAATTTTACTTTATCTCTTGAAAAATAAATAAAAATTTTTTTTATATGCTATGAATACTCTTTTTTGTATATTGCTACCGTTGTAGTTTAGTGCATACAGATATTAAAAAAATATTTAATTATAAAAAGAAATTTTTTTAATTTGGTGTGAAATGGAGTATAATTTTAAAAACATATAAGAATTCTTTTATATATTGAAACTACTTTATAATGTAAAAATTCGTGAAATTAATGAAAACTATAAACTACATTAAAATTATAAATGTTTGCATACGCTACAATTGAAAATATACTTTTAAAAATTTTGAATCATTAAAACTATAGTAAATATAAGGCAAATATTACTTCTCAAGTATCCAAATAAATAATTTGGCATGAATTGTAAATGTACTTTATATATTTAAATATTAGTAACAATTTACTATAATATAATATAATGATAATTATTTTATCCTAGCAAAGAATGTTATTATTTATTTTAAAATATATTTTTGCTCGTGATATATTTTAATAACTGATTCATTTTTTACCTATTTTCCATATGAAATTATGAATAACCATTGAGCTTATAATCATTTTTAAACAATTTCGTAATATAATACAAAAATTCACTATGCATAATCTTAAAATTCTATATTAATTAAGTTCAATACTTATACGTTCTTTATTTATTTAATAAATAAATGCAATAACAACATATAAGTTGATTTATAAATTAAATTGTTGCTTTTGTTATTAATTATTGTTTGTACATTTTAAAATATATTTTAATTTTGAAAATAGTTATCCTTTTATACACACTCAATTCATTTTATTCTTTTTTGATATTCAAGAAATATATTGATCAAATAATATTGTATTTACTAAAATAATTTATTTTAATCAATGTAATATGTTAGTACGCTAGTTCTAACTCAATTATTGTAAGGTATCTAAAACCAACTTGTAAATTGATCGACCTTTAGCCACCATTATTTGATTTTGGCATCAATTCATAGATAGCTTTATTATTTTTGTCATAAATAATCGTAATAAGTTCATTTAGTCAAACAAATATTTTATTCTTTATGAGAATGTATGAAAAAATGTTGTCAATATGTTAATTCTACATTAAGTTGTTACAGTTTATGTTTATTATCATGTGAATTGTATTGATGTGTCATCACAATGTTTTCATTTTTCGCCATATAGACTATGTTGGTTGATGATTATGTGATTTTGTGTTAATTATTGAATTAATTTAATAAAAATTCATTCTATTTTGTAAGAATACAAATATTAATTCTTTAAGGTGAGCCGAATGGTAATGAGTACTTTCTTTCATTAATCTCACATTTGAAGCATGAGATTGAATAGTTAAAGTGAGTCAAATAATGAATTACGGAATTATAGAGATTTCTTCTTTAATTTTTTTTTAAATATGATAAGATAATTATAAACATTACACTAATATAGTATTTTTTCTTTGGTAATTCATATAAATAAACTTATTTTTCATCTAAATTCTGATGAAATAATGAAATTTTAATACTTTTAACAAATCAATAACTTTGCGTGATTTATTAGTCTTATTTATTATTTTTTTTATCTGTTGTTCCTAATTAATGACTCATTATTTCCAAGATTCAATATCTTAAATATTCTAATTATTCAGAAACTTTTATTCTAAAACACACTTTTGTATTTTGTTTATTATTTATACCTCCTTAGACATTTGAACGTTTGGTAAGAATATCGTTATTTTTAAATAGAAAAATGTTTAATAAATATATTATCAGTGTATACGAAAAATATATCTTTTGGATAATAATAAAGCTTGATAATACTTTTTTCGAATATTTTATCTATATTAAGTAAATAAATGTCATCCCTTTAAATTTAAACAAATTAAATCGTATAATTAATTGATGTATAAGTAACCAATACCTTTTTGTCTCCTCTGTCTCTTTGAATTTTTTCGCCATCGTCTTTTGAAGTTTTCTGTTTAATAAAAGTACTAGTGTATAGTGCAGTGATAGGATTCCCGTATATAAACTTCCAACAACGTTTGCACTACGACTGTACGATGTAGTTGATTATTTATGATTATATAATCAATTATATATATATAAATTATCTACATTACATATATATAAGTGGACCATATTGAATAGAAATTGACCATATCGGGTAACTCACATACAAGCTTTTATAGCAAGTATACTAGTTTTAGATGTATTACATTCATTATTTTTGAATACCGTCTATATTACGTATTATCTGTGCGACATGATAAATATAAATCACAACGTGTTTATAATGTCTGAGGTTCAGATTGCTTCAAATTCTTTCAGATCGTCTACTATATAGTATTTAAAGTAGATAATATTTTCTAATCTAAATTTGTTATGAATATTTTGAATTATATTAAAATTTAAATGTGTATATTTATGTATATATTTAAAAATATGCTAATAATTATTTATTAGTTTATATTAATTCTAATACTTTTCCGATAACTAGTTATATAGTTCAAATTAATAATGTTGTACGCCTTTTATCATTAGTATTTAATTTAAAAACATATTTCTAAAGATTATAGTAGTTACAATGATAAATATATTTACTGTACTAATGTTCTGCTTTGGTAAATTAACTTTATCCATAAAGATGAAAAAAGAGAAATAATTGTTATATTAACATTTGCCTCAATTAAGAAAAGAGCCTAGAGATGTACCTAGAGATACAAGGGAATATATACAACCTTATTCTTTACTACTTCTAATTTCACGCAATTTATCTTACGATTATGTACATCTGTTCTAAAATGAATGATTCCAATATTATATTTTCTAATTCCACAAGTTTATAACGTTTTTTTCTATGTTGTACCAAATTTATAATAATGTATTTATAATATTTAATATATATATATATATATATATATATATTACAATTCTTTTAATTAGTATGATTAATTATATAAAAACGGAAATATAGAAGTGCCGTACTAGCCAATAGTCCTCCAAGATCTGTCATATGTTGTTGTCTATCTATATATCTATTGTATGTTATAATCGTCACTCGAGGAACGCAAATTATGTTAAATGCATGGCCATCTGGTGCTAGTCTTTATAAAATAACAGTACCTTTTTTAAATAGTAAAAACTGTTTATGCATTTAAAAGAATTTTGAAAAGACAGTGAAAAAATTAATAGTAAACTAGTAATAAAAATTGTTGTAATTAATGTTATTTTGATAAAATTATACTTCATAAATGTATATTGTATTAATTTTTCCGCAGTACATATGTTAAAATGGGAGAAATTAAATTTTTTTTTACATAAAAGGTGAAATTATATAAAAATATGCTACCTCTTTCAACGAACAAAATTATAATCCAAGTACTTAATTATGACAAAAGCTCTTCCAACTACAGAAGTCGAACCCATATTAATATCCGCTTTTTAAATACCAGAATTGCAGATTGAGATAAAATATTTATGATAAATTACACATGTATTATGCAGCATAATAAATATTATAATCTCAAAACATAATAAAATTAATATTTTTAATTATGAAATTTTGTTAATTTAATGTTATTAATTTAATTGTTAATGAAAACTGTTAAATTATTGTTGTATATTAAGATTAATTAATATATAAATTCTTTTTACTTTAGTATGATTTCATATTATGTAAAATATAATATTATATAAATATAATATTAAATAAATATAATATTAAAATATAATAGAATAATATATATTCATGAATATATTATATCAAAAACAATGAATATATTATTCATCAAAATTAAATTAATTATGATTATTCATTCGATGGAAATGTTTATATTTTGGTTGGATTTTATAATTAAAATTCATTTTAAACTCATTTTGAAAAATTAGTCAATTTTGTGTTGTTTATTAATTCTGTGAAAATAAAATTATTATATATATTGTAAATATACCTATTGTTAAAGTATTCTGCTGGAAAAATTAAAATCTGACTCATAAAAATACTCTTAATGAGCTTTTATAAATTATTTTTAAATGTATATGTAAAATCAACAAGTTAAGATGAAATTTACTTTTAAAAAATTAAATGAAAAATTCTAATAATATATTAAAAATAATCAATATTAATCTTTGTAAAACAAAAATATATGTTTCAGGAACTATACTCTGTATAACGTATATATATACATATATATATATATATATATATATATATATATATGTATTTAAAACGTTTACGTAAACTGCTTTTCTTTATCCATTGCATGGATGAATAACCTAAAAGTTATATTATGCACAAATTTAACCGATGCAAAGTTTTCGTATAGATTATATGTTTTATAACGTCAATTAAAATGAAATTTTTATCACCCAATTTATTTATACATTTTTTAACGTATTCTAATAAAAATTATTCATTAAATATTTCGAGACCGTTTTTTCTATACTCATTAAATAATATATCAACATTGTTATTTAGTCGGACTCGTTTGAGTAGTCAAAACAAAATTAATGTATTGAAAATACAAGATAAAGATAGTGAAGAAGAAAATAAATACAGACAACATAATAAATATCGAAAAGATTTTAATTTTTCTAGTTTATTTTTACTTGTACGGAATATTATTATTAACGTAAATATGTTTTCGTATAATTTAAAAATAATCTAATTGTTTTAGTCTTTTCCTTTAATGACGTTTGGACTTGGTATATGGCAGATCAAAAGAAGAAAATGGAAATTAGATTTAATTCGTAATGCTGAAGAAAATTTATTTAAATTGCCAGTTACAATACCTGAAAAGTAAATATTTAAATGATAATTAATAATAAAAATTACTAATATAAATTTATTTTTTGAATCACATTGATATCTTTATGTAAATTTTAGTTATTTTCTAATTTGTTTATTATAATTAAAGAATTTTATTCATTATTAATTTTTTACAATAAGAATTAGGTATTATTTAATTAGAATATAATTAAAATATGAATCATAATAAATTGATTGTTTATATTGTGTTATTACTAAATACTAATTATTATTAGTTTGAATGATTTAGCACTATTAGAGTATCATCCAATTAAAGTGACTGGTGAATTTTTATATAATAATGAATTTGTTATTGGCCCAAGAACTTTAATTATTAATGGATACCCAGCAAGTGAAATTAAGCAAAATTTAGTACCATACAGTGAAGTCAATAGAGGATATAATGTTATAACTCCTTTTAAAATTAAGGATAGAGAGTAAATTATATTTTTTAGATTATATAAGTTACAATAATAACCTTGGTATTAAAAAATATATTTATTTCAGTTTGATTATACTAGTAAATAGGGGATGGTTACCAAATCAATATAAAAGTTTAAGTCAAAGAAAACAATTTCAAATACAAGGATACGTAGAAATAACTGGAATTAATAGATTAACTGAAACAAAGCCACGATTTGTATTTAAAAATATACCTGAACAAGGCATATGGAATTACAGGTGAATTTTATGTCTATCACATTTTTAATTTATTTTAGTATAAATAAAATTAATTATCTACAGGGATGTTATTGAAATGGCAAATTTTGCAAAAACACAACCAGTGTTCTTAGATTTGGTTAAATCTAATAATAAATCAGAAATGCCTATAGGGTCACAAACTAGAGTAAATTTAAGAAATGAACATATGAGTTATATTGTAACATGGTTTACATTATCATTATGCACAGGGTATGTTTGGTACAGCATTTATAAAAAAAAAAAACCTATAATGTAAATTTTTTTTTAAAATTGTTCTTTTTATTATATGTATAATATAAATTAATAAAATAAAATATATAAAATATTTCAAAACATTTTAATATACTTACAACTGATAAATGTTAGTAATTAACGTAGCTTGTAGTAGTATATATATATATATATATATGTGTGTGTCTATATATCTATATATTAATGTGCAAATTAATACAAGTGAGCTACATATATAATATATTCATCTTTTAATTAAATTGATTTATATTATGACATTAAATATTTCCTTCCATAAAATTGAGCTTTCTTTTCAAACCCAACTGCTTTAATAGGAGTATTTAGTTTATAAAATGGATTCATTGAATACTAAAATTATAAACTTCAAATATAGTAACATATTAATTTTATCTAAAACTATAAACAATATTTATTTTAATTATTACCTTGATATAGGTTTCATACATTTCATTAAAAAAATTTTTAATACCATCCTCATTTTTATAATCATGAACCATAATGAAACGTATATGAGTTGCAGTAACGAAAGCACTAACAAACCATTGATTAAATTTATCTACAACTTTCAAATGCATATTTGTAGTTTTCCATATATGTTCATCTACTAAATCAAGTGCAGCATGTGCTATAAACTGACTTAAATGGGAATGATCTTCTTTCTGCAATTAATACAAATATTTATATTTAAATTAAAAATCTTAAAGCTCTATTTATGAGATTATATAATTTCCAAAAGGAATTTTATCAAATATACAAACTTTTGCATCTTTTGAATTACTAAATTCAATTTCAAATAATGGATTATCTTCATGTCCAACAATTGCAAAATAATAACTTGACGTCATTTCTTTTTATCAAATAAACATTTAATAAAGTATATATAATGAATTATATTATTATCTGGCATCTGTTTTATTTTAAACATAACCTTTATAACATTGATTTATTTAGAAAAGGATTACAGCGCCCTTTATGGTAGAATTCAAAGAAAAAGTCGATGCTTACGCCATCTATAAACTATCTATCAATAATTAATTAAAGATTAAAATAGTAGTTTCAAAAAGGTTTGTAATTTATATGAGCGCGTCGATAAACTTATATATATTTTTATATATATTTATATTAATACAAAATCTAATATATTGTTTAATTTTTTTATCCAAAGCATTACATTCCTTCAAGATGGAAATTTTTTATTATAATTTTGAATGATTATTTGGTTAGCTTCGTTGTTCCTCTTTCATTTCTTATAAGTGAAAACCTAATGTACAATACGAGAATTTAATAATTGGAAGTTGAATCTCTAATCGAAATCCTAATACTCTTTTGTAGTTGTAAACATCATAAACTTATTCATTATTGCAATGTTGACTACCATCGATAGAAAGGTAAGCATATTTTTATGAATTTACTATATTAATGTATTATATTATGCTAATATTTAAATATTATTTTATTTTATTATGCCAATAACTTCATGTATAACTTTATGTCGAATTTAGATTCCATGAAATATGCTTTAAAATATTTGATACAGGTTAATAGAAAGGGAAACGTACATTTCTGATCTTGTTTAACTGTTTATTTTTTTATTGTTAGTAAAGCCAAAATTATAAAAACAAAATAATATAAATTTTTAAATTTCATAATATTATTTATATTTGAATATTATACATTATTATAAGTAGAAACATTTGCATTCTATATTTGAAATTGATGTAATGATTATAGTTTTAATATTTTATTTTATAATACAAACAAATTTGTTTGATAGTAAATTTGTAAATAATTAACAATAAAAAAACTAACATTTATTAATTAAATGAATTTTTTTTAAGTTTTATTTCTATATTAATATATTTAAATGCATAGTGTCTCATTAAAATAGGAATTATAAAATGTAAGTGTCTAAATAATAGCTCATTAATTTTTCATTTCTTGTATTAAAGCATAAAGAGTAGTTAAGATGAAATTGCATTTATCTTTTATAATTATTTTATTCATAAAGCAAATGGTTAGAATGTAATATAAAATTAAACTAAGAATCGGTAGTTTTTAATAAATAATATGGAAAACGACTATAGTGAAAGATATTGCAATTCTTTTAGGATATCAGATTAAAATAATTTGAAAAAATTTAAAAGAGCAGTTTTTTTAAAGAATATATTGTCTAAGTATAGGAAGTATGTTTATTTTTACGCAGTAATGTAGAAAATAGATTGTAGAGAAATATCTAGGAATTCTACCATATTTTAATAGTAGTTATAAAGGAAAATACAACAAAGGGTATTTATAAAATGGTATAGCTACTTATTAGAAATATGGATTGTATCTTTTTCGAGTAGGTATATATTGTTGATGATTTGATTTTATATTTGATTAAACCTCACAAGGAAAAATACTCTTAAGCTTTTGATACAATTGACGCTTTGATAATTTATGATCGGAAGTTTGTTGAACAAAAACTAAAATCTTTGGTAGCATACAAAAGACTAAGTCAGTGGGCAGGTTCTAGTTAGAATTGGTCTATCAATTCTAGTTAGGATATTTAAAAAATGTGTTTCAAAATGCAGCATTATTTTATTATCCTGTTGAAAAATGATGAGTTGAATATCGGTAGTATCAGAATGATGAAAATAGGAATAGGGCTAAAAACAGGTTGAAACATTAAAAAATGATTAAAAAATCGGTATCCAAGTTTTACGATCAGGCTTTAATATATCATGAAACCCATTATTAATAATTTAATATTTATAGTAAATTTAATATTATTAATAATTGACTGAAAATAACAGAAACGTCATTTAGAAACATCGTTAATATTCATATCTAAGGTTTGGCTTATTTCAATTGTTTAGTCGAATATCGATAATAATCAATAATTATTGCACAAAAGCTGTATTTGTTATTTAGACGGGATAAGTTGGTGTTAATTCTCTGACTCTATTTGTAATGTAAATTAGAAATAGCATTTTTGTTCACCTCCTAGCGCTATTTACAAATAAAGGTTGCGATATACATAACATGGGAGTTTTACTATCCAATCAACATTCTAAAATATTTGACATCCAGTGATGCATGATATATTGGGTGTAGATCTTGTTACACTTTTCTTCGTATCGACGACGCAAATATAGTGGTTTATATGCACACGTAATTGTATTAATTACTAGTTACATTGTAGTATACGATACAAATATTCGTGTTGATTCGCTGGCCAAAAGGTATCTTATTACAAAGACTTAGTAAAATCATATTTATTTAAATTAAAATAAAAAATAACCAATTTATACTAATTTACATAAACATAATAATTTACAAATCAATTTTTTATATTACATTTTTATTAAAATACATAATATTAATTATGATCATAATAATACTTCAGAGCGTACGTATTTTTACGTTTGGAAATTTATGAAACTATTAATTTCAAATTTTTTTTTGATACTTTCATCCTATGATTTTCTCTTATAAATATTATATTGTAATTAATAATAATATTAAAATTTTTTAATAATTTAAAAAAGGATATTTTTCAAAGTAAAATGACAATTTTCTTGATATTGTAAAGTTTTGTAAATTTTGTTATAAATGAAGAATAATTTTATAAAAATATTAATATTGAATTACGAGTATGAGTTAGAGATATAAAATATCTTTTAAATAAAATATAGTGTATTTGAATTCCTAATTCATTATAAAAATTATTATGCTAATTAATATTTGTAAAGCATTACCTAACTTGTATAATTTGTTTTTGGAATTGAAAAAATTATTTTTCAATTGAACATTTTAATTTAATTAAACGATTTAAGGGGTCTATAAAACTCATTCGTATATTTTTGAAAATACTATCAATATTAATATTGTTAAAGTTTTACGTTTGAAAAATAAAATTTACTGAATTATATATAAACATATTTCAATTAAATTAAATATATTACTATATATATACATTATATATCTAAATTATTATAATCTAAATTAAATAAAATATATTACTATACATACATTATACGAAATCCTGTTATTATATAAAGTAAGTTTAACAGAATAATTGTATAATTAATTTATGAATAAATAAAATGTCAATTTTATTTAATTTTCTAAAAGTTTAAGAATATATCTGATCAGTTGACTAAATAATAATGACATATATTATTACTATATAATAAAGATAATTATAAACCAAGTACAGAAGAAAAAATGATATATTTCAAAAGTTTTTTAAAAAAATATTCATGAAAATAAAATTATTATGTTTTAATTACATAAATTGTAGAAAATCGTATAAAATTTTGAATATTAAATATTATAATATCGAAGGTAAAATAAATTATGTAGAGAAATAGAAAATAATAATTTTTATGATATGATATATGAATTGGATAACTTATTGAATTTATATTTTTTAGATTATACATATATAATTATTAAATTATTAAAACGAATTTAATGTACCTAATTCGTTTTAATAATAGTTGATAGAGATAAGTTTATTAATAATACTATATTAAATTATATAATACTAATATAATACAAATACTAATTATTACAAAAATTAATATTGCAAATAATAATAATTAATATTATTTATTGTTATAATAATGTAATTGTCTTTAATTTTCCATTGAAAAAAATATTTGTTTCAAAAGTAAGAAAAATCTTAAAAAAATATTAATAAATAGATTATATGTACAAATGTGGATACACCTAATTAAATAGTGTTATTATCCTACTAAAATATGTATTATAATATTAATAAGGAGAATAAGAACTAGTTTTAATAGTTTCAATAAATTATTCTGGTTTTAAAGTAAGAAATTTTAATTATAAAGTGTCTAATAGTAAATAATTTCAAGTGTTTTCATATAGGTAACCGTTCTCATATATATAATATATTAAATTAGTTATAAAAACATAATAATAAATCCATAGTAAACGTAACAATATAATTAAGAACAAATTTAGTGTTAATTTAATGTTTTGAAAATGTTAATATTATGTAAACAAAAATAAAAATTAAACCATAATTACCTAATTTATGTTACACAAACTAAATTATTAAAAATACGTTACAAACAGAACAGTTTACATAAAATCTATACGGACAACCTAGAAAATTTCAGAAGAAATCGGATAATATTGACGATTAGTAAAAAGCGAACAGATTTACTACAATATTAATATTTTAAGAATTATATAGAATATCTATATTCATACTAGAAGTTTTAATAATAAGTAAATTAAACCAATACTTTATGAAATAATTTTTTTAATAAATATACAATACAATAATTTTTCCTTGAAATCAATTTTACATTATAATTTGCATTCAGGTTTGACGATTAATTTATTACCTTGCAACTGAATTCTTTCTTGTACACTAAAAACCTTATTAAAGTATAGCAATTAATTTATTGCTCTAAGGTTAAATGTATTATGAATATAAAAACATATTCTAGCAAAAACAAGTAATTATTTTTATCAGTATGAAAAATGATATTAAGAAGTGTTATTTAGCCAGTGCATGGAATATCGTAAACGGGTGCACTTCTTAAAAAAATATTACATTATGAAGGTTTTACAAAATTGTATTTTAAAATTTTTTTTTATTTTACTTAAAAGTAAATCAGAATTTTAATATTTTAGAAAGTGAAAGAAAATATACAGATACATTATATTAAGAAGGAACTTACAATATGGTTTAATGTAGTTTGAAAATATGTAGGCAGTATGCATGTATGAATTTATAGTTATTATGCATATTTCAAGTGTAATATAACATCTTTCTCACATATTTAATATTCAATATATTTTTTTTTATTTTATATTTACATTTTATAATATTTCCTTAAAAATTATGTTCAATGTTTTTCGCTTACAGATATATATTTGTTTACTTTTAAACCAAGACAGACTAAAATAAATAAAATATATATTAATAGATTTAGTACCTAAGAAAACTATTTTACATTTCTATTAAATAACTATTAAAAATATTAGTAATAATACAATAATTTTTATAATTAAAACTAGATTTTTCTACGTTTTGATTGTATAATTGTAAAATTAAATTATATTCTATTATAAATGAAAATCATTTATGAGAGTAAAAATATTAAAAATAAATTAATGTAAATGCTCTATTATTAAAATTAATTTATAGTTTAGTAATAGCATGATAACATTATTTTTGCAATTATAATTGTCAGTTTAATATTTATTAATAGTATAATCAATATTTGATTCTATAAAATATGACCTTGTATATTCATATTAATATAAAAATCATGAATACATAATTAAACAGCAATCACAATTATTATTAAAATATATGTTTAAAGAAATTACCTATAAATGGTGTACTTAAAATTAAAATTCATTCAGTTGACCTTGCATATTTACAGTTGTTTTTACCCAGTTGGCATTCACGATAAAGAATATTTAATTACTGAATAATTTTAATTATTAAACTAGATTTTGACTATTTTAAGTGTCTTAATATATTAATGCAATTTTTGACTAATTTTATTTCAAAATAGAATGATTAAATGCGGGTATTGTTCAAGTCACTATTTGAAATTGACTGTCATTTGGTATATAATAGTAAAAGATTTTTTTGACATAAGAATGGATATATGACGGTCATTTTGTATGCATTGATAAACAATGATATATTAGATTATGTAAGAAACGTATGATAATATATTATAGAACATATGTAACACGAATATCAAAGATATTTCGAAATATAAGATCAGTGAAAAGTCAGATTTTTGAACAAATAATTCAGTTAAAATTTAATAAATTGGTCGATTTTGTTATTTTTCTTGAATATCTTTATTTTTTCATGTACCCTAAAAATGTAATAACAAACTTATAATTAATATTATACAATACAGTGATGTTAAAGTTTTATTTTTGTCATAAAACTACGTTTTATATGAAAAGATAGAAGTTGTTAAATCGAACAAAATATAAAAATTAAGAATGGAAAGTCCGAAGTAAATTAACGTTAGATTGTCACCGAACTAATTGCAATATACTTGTCATCCTCTTCTTTTCTCTTTCGTCGATTGTGGTCTGTGAGATTGGACGTGAAATAAGGCTTGTTTTAATTTCTCATCCCTCTCTCCTTTTCTCTGTCTTTTACTTATCGTTCACACACGGCGTCGTGGCTCATCTCCTCTTTTGCTCTCACGCTTTCTAAAGAGCAGTCGCCGTGTAAAGCCACGTGCGCTCTACTGTGGTTGGTCTGAGATTAGTCACTTGTGGAGCGTCGTAGTGATTAAGTTTTAATTTTTGTATTTCGTATGCGCAAAGGGCATAGTAATATTTCTCGTTCAAGGATTTCTTTTTATGCGTTGAGTGCCATTACACTATCAAGTGCTTTCAAAACTTGGTGACCTTGGAAGTCTACTTATACAATGGAATACTTGCTAAATAACATTTATGTGAGTATCGTATTTGGTCTATTACAAACGTAATACGGATGGATGTACGTTGTATTTCTATAATCTTTATTGCGCGTGAACATAAATTAACGTCCATTCATTTCTAAGTACACAGAAATTTTAGTAATTTTATGCATAGATATATTATGCATGTTAAAAATATTGTTAAAAATATATATCTAAACATTTAATAAAATATGAGTTTAAATTTAATGATTCATAAAAAAAATTATCTTTAAATTTAAGCGTAATAATAAATTCATAATAATAAATTATTAAAATTTAAAATAATAAATAAAAATTGGATTTTATTACATATAATTACTAGGTAATGTATGTTTTTACTTGAATTTTATAATGCTTGAAAACTTATCAGAATATAATACACAATGTATAAAATTTATCTGTTATTACGTCATTACAGATACGAAATAAATTTACTAAATAAATACATTAATTTAATTAAAAATTAAGCAACATTTTTTATAAATATTAATTTTTAATGAAATTTATTTTTCAATATTGTTGGCAAGACATCATTACTACCATTATATATTTTAATTTATATTTTATTTTATATTGCTAATATGGTTGAGTGTTTTCAAATCTATTTAAACTATTATTTTTCAATTTACTAATTTTACAAATATTTTTATTAATATTTCATTTTTTGTATCAAAGAATATAATCACAGTTATATATTTTAGTAAATTAACTATATTTTATTATATGGATATCTATTATGTATATTAAAAATAAAATTTAATAAAGGTATTTATGACATATTTTAAAAATAATTTTTAGTTGTACGAAAGTAATTTAGTTTATTATAATTTATTTTATACCGCAAACAAAAATTTGTGAATAATTTAAAAATAATAAAAATTTAAAAATTTTTATGAAATAAAAAATGTAATTGTTTTGTGATAAAAATTGTTTTTTTAGTTTAAAACATTTAAAACAACACTTTTAAAAGTATATCAATTTATAAAAGTTAGTGTATGAAATAATGTATAGATATATTTATGTAATAATTTTAATTTTTTATAAAATAAGATGATTATGTTTCAGAATTTTATATATTTTTTTATTATGTAGCGTCATGATATTATATCACGTATTAAGTGTATCATTGAAAATTTTCTTGTTTATAAGTTGTTTTGACGATTAACTTGAGTTTTTAAGTCATATACATAAGAATATGATTTTTATCAAAAAAAATATTCGAAAACAAGTTTATTATGTAATTAAATGAAGAATAAATTCTTACTCTTATCTCATTTATGATTAATATTTTTCCTTTAATCGAAAAACTAAAAACTAGCATACTTAAATCAAATAAAATATTTAAAAAATGATTTCTTTGTAGATATAAAAATTTAAATAAGTGAATAAAGTTATGATAAATACGAAAAAATGTATGCGTTTTATAATATAATAGTATTAATATTCAGATTATTTCGTAAGTTTGAAAATACTTAAATGCAATTTTAAAATAATAGATCTATCATATGAATTTCTATAAAATAAATTACTTTTGTTTTATATCTTAATATTTTATATAAAGCATATATATCACTTTAAAATAAATATATTATGTAAAAAAATATAAACTGAAACTCTTCTTATATCATTAATCTTATTCAATATATCATTTAATTCAAGGATTTTTTTTATATAAGGTGTAATTATTATTAATAAATTAGCATAAAAATAATTGAATTAAAGTATATCCTTGTACGTTTCGAATTTAAATAACTCTTATAAAACTCAATTTAAAAATTTTTTTGAAAAAAATTAATAGAATAATTGATAGTTGATATTAAATTGAAACAAAATTTTAGAAAATATTATTCATAAAATAAATAATTTATTTTTCCTTTAAAATAAATTGAAATAAAACTATAAATTTCACTTTTTTACTAATATAATTTAAATCTTTTAATTTTATACAGTAGAGAATACAGTAGATAATATTATTTTTTTTAATCATAAAGATATTTTTATTTTTATAGAAATTAAATGATTTGTGAATTGATAAATATTTATTCTTGTGAAAACTAATAGGTCGCTTCAATTGAAAATATTTTATTCTAAGACAATGAGGCACCTATTTTTATATGAATATATTTGATTGAATTAATGTTTGTGTTTTTTATATTTCCATAGAAATAAATAATAGCTTAAGTGAATTTTTAAAGCTATAAATTTATAAATATTTAAATAAAACAATTTTCCTATATTTTTAAATGTTCAATGTTTCATATAAAATTTAAAATCTAGCTTTTATTTAGCCTTTGTTATAGAGATACAATTATGATGCTTTTCAACCTTGAGATCTTATTAAACTCAATTAATTTGTAATAGAGATTATTTCAACTAATATGTTTCAATGTGTTAATAATATATATTGATGATTTGTTTAACCTTTACTACAGTTTTTTTTATTACATATAATATATTAGAGGATTTCTGTATCTTAAAAGATTTTTTCTTTGACCTTACCGATGTAATTACATATTTTTCTTAAAGTATTGATATCTATTTATACTAGTATTTATAATTTAATATAATTGAACTATTTTCTATATTACTATGTCTCTTTAACTTTTTTCTTTCTCTTTCCGTTTAAGCTGAACATTCATTAGAATTCGATACTTCTGGTATTGTTTTCGTAGTTAAGTGCACCTGTATTTGATAAATTTTATAAATAAAATATTTATAAATAAAATACTGACTTACTAAGTTAATACAACTTATTTGAAAAAATTAGAAATATTAATTTTACTATTTTAAAAATGTATATAACCTACGTAATAAAATGTATGTCTAGATTTAAATAAAAATTATTTGAACATTATTTAGACATAATTTAGTTTTACTATTATATTTAAATTATTATAAATTATATTATAAAATTTAGTGCTTGTTTAAAGAGTAAAATTATGTTTTTTTATATAACAGTATTTTATCTAAATAGAATAATATCGATTTTGTCAAAAAATAAAACAACACGTACTTATGCATTGTTCAATTTATTAACAAACAGGGTTTGAATTTTATAAAAATATGCTCGCATTATAATAAAATAGCTTATTAAACGGTTATTGTCTTTTATCTATTGTAGTAAGTCATGTACAGTCTATTAGAAATAGATATATTAAAATATAAATAGCATTTCCAGTTAAAAATGTATTAATGTTATTATTCGTTAAATTAAAAAATATACCGAAATATCTCAAATAACAATAATTTATTCATAATCAATTCATAAAAATCAAAATTCTTATAAATATATTATTTATAATAAAAATCTGTATTTTTATTTTATTTACAAAAAGAATAATTTTTTACTACAAATTTTTTACTGCAGAAAATTGTATTGTGGACAGGACATACTTTTCTTTGCATAAAGTTTAAACAAATTATATTTTGATTTTTTCAGATACGAAGTCATCAGCGTAGTCCATCGGATACACAAGCTTTTAAAGAAAGAACTAAGCGTGATGCATTGGCTGATCTTCAAACTGAACTCGGTAATATCCTGTCTACAACTCCAGAGAATCAAAAAAAAATTTTTGAAAAACAACAAGATGGATTTAAAAAACTTTTTGAACGCTTTCTCGAAGAAGGTGGATCTTCGTTAGATTGGGATAAAATTCAAAAATTACCGAATGATGCAGTAAGTTTTATTTTTTCATTATTAAGTTTTTATTTATTTATTTATTATAGTAAATACAATGCTGAAATTATAATTTTTTCATATTATTTATGATAAATTTCAAAATTTTATTTCAATTTTTTGAGATTGAATTTAAAATATCTCTATTATTTATATTAGAAGAGTATTTATTATATATAATAATACTTAAAAAGTATCTAACAGTAATATATGATTGTTCGGTATTTTGAAAAAAAATTCAGAGAATACTTGAAATGATGTCAAATATTCAATATATAAAATGTAGAATTTAATTTGTAATATAAATTATAAATAATACATTACCATTTCCAAAATCATGTATATTCAATTGAGACTTTAATATTGTGATATAAAATAATGACATTTAAAAATATTTAATATAATAAACTACAAATTAAAATGTAAATTTTCGCCTATTATTGTTATTTATTAAATAAAATCTGAGTTATACCTGAAATATGATTTAATAAGTTATTAATTACGTAATTTGTTTATTAGAATATTTCGTTGAAATTGCATATATAACTAGTTATATAAATAAATATATTAATTATGACATGGTATATTAGAGAAAAAAGGAATTTAAATTGAAGTTTTATATTATAGTTATCTAATTGTGATAATTAATGTTATTAATTAATTATCAGATAATATTTAAGATTAATAATAATGTATTATAAATGATTCTTCTACATTGTTTACGAATTATATAAAATGAAAATGAAATTCTTAGAAATTAATTAACAATTTATGCACATGTATGTTGAAACATAATGACAAAGAGGAACCTGCTTAGTATTTTAAATTGCGAATAATTATTTATCATGTTGAAGAAATTGAAAAAATAATATTGAAAAATATTTAGTTTTTGAAAATCACAATGGAATTATACGATTAAAGATATTAAACGATATAAATATATGGTTATGGCATATAATATATATTTAGTATTTAGTATTCATGAAACAGTATAAAAATTTAATTAAATGTTATATTGGAATTTTGATTTGTTTGTTTCTAGATTAAAGATTATAATGACCTTCCAGATCCTACAGAATCTGAAGAGATAAAATATTTATTGAGTAAATTAGTTGTTATAAAATTAAATGGTGGTCTTGGAACAAGTATGGGTTGTCATGGACCAAAATCTGTCATAACTGTTCGTAATGGCCTTACATTTTTAGATTTAACTGTACAGCAATTAGAGGTAATATTTTATATTATTTAATAAATATTTTTAAATATATTAAAATTATATTAAAATCGTCACATTATACCAAGTACACTTTTCTATAAATATTATTATCAAACATTAAGTATAAAAGTTATTTTTTCAAAACTACAAATTATATAATTTAAAATATAAAGAAATGATGCAATAGATTTAAAATTTGAAATTAATTTTAATTCTTGAAAAAGTATGTATGTGTTATATTTATTTAAATGGCTATCTGAGCTGAAGAGATTGTTTTGGATCACTTAACTATATCAGTATTATCAGTATAAATGCTCATTATCACATGCTATATATAATGCAAGCGGTGATTTACTTATCTTTTTAGTTTGATAACACTAATTTCATTTTGTAAGTGATGTAAGAGAAAATCATATTGATGGGCCATTCCAATGAAAGAAAAATATAAAAAATTCTGATGGTTTCATGAAACAAAATATATAAATTTCGTATTTAAAATTATTCGTAAAAGAGAAGTAGTAAAATCATTTTTTTATATAATTTAAAATGGACGTTATAAAGTCGAGACTAAATAATTTGAATACGTTTTTAATTATATAGATTTATAAATATTTAAATACATATAACTTAACATAAACGAGATTATAAATATTTAATAATTAATAAAATATAATGAATTTTATAATTTATAATTAAAAATTAAAGGTAAATATTGAGTATATTGTATTATATATGTAAGGCTAATAAATTTAATGAAATTTCTAATTTGTTCAGTATATATAATTTTTTTTTCATTTCATGTATTGAATTACTAGTAACAGTGTAGTTTTTTTTTTAAATAAGTAAAAAAATTCATTTATATAAATATATATATATTGATTAAATTAAAATAAATTGAATAAATTTCACAATTTAAAATAATAATGCATCAGTCAAAATGAAATAAATATTTCCCAGTTCCTTAACAAAATGTAAATTATTTTACATAATTATAATATCAATATAGTTTAACATTTTAATGAAAATATTTGTTGATTTTTAAATTAAATTATAATTAAAAATAGAAAAAACAAAAAGATACCTAAAATCATTTAAAATTTGAGATAAAATATTGAGTATATTATATTATAGATTTGAGGATTAATAAATACTAATAAATTATGAATTTCAGAATTTAAACAAAACGTATGGTTCAAATGTTCCTCTAGTTTTAATGAATTCATTCAATACTGATGACGATACTCAAAAAATTATTAGAAAATATAAAGGAATTGATATTGAGATTCATACATTCAACCAAAGTTGTTATCCTCGTATAAATAAAGAATCTCTTCTACCAATAGCAACACATAGTAGAATAAACGATGATATGGAAGCGTAAGTATTTTATTACATTTTTAACTTTTTAATTTCAAGCATATTTGATTGAAATGAGATTATTTTCAACTTAGATAATTTTTCATAATTTATTTTCAGCGTATTTAAATTTTTTTTGAAATAATAATTTTATTATTTATTATTATGGATTTGATTAGATTATTTATAATTTTTTTATAATTTCATTATTTATAAATCTAAGTAGGTGCTGAATAAAATTCAATTCATTTTGTTAATCAGTTAAATACATAGGGAATAATTATATTTTCTACTGAAAATTTATTTTATATTATGACTACGGTTATATTGAATTATGTTTATAAGTTTATTTACATATTCTGCAATAACAATTAATTTTTATTTTCGTTCAGATGGTATCCTCCAGGTCATGGAGATTTTTATGAGAGTTTTCGTAATTCCGGCTTATTGAAATTATTTTTAAGTCAAGTAATTGCATTTTTTATTTTTAATTTAATATCTTCAATTCATGCATATTACAAAATATTTTATAATTTCTTAGGGACGCCAGTACTGTTTTATTTCTAATATAGATAATTTGGGAGCCACTGTTGATTTACGAATTCTTAAATTATTATTAGGACCTTATAAAACTGCAGAAATTGAGTTTCTCATGGAAGTTACTGATAAAACGAGAGCTGATGTTAAAGTATAAAATATTGTTTGCAGATTATGATTTTATTTGATCTGTATATATAACAAAGCGCTTCAGTCTTAGGTTTGAAGATTAAGAAATTTGAAAAATGAATGTTGATATAATTTGTAGGGTGGCACACTTATCCAATACGAAAACAAGCTTAGATTGCTTGAAATTGCTCAAGTTCCTAAAGAACATATTGAAGACTTCAAATCTGTTAAAACATTTAAATATTTTAATACAAATAATTTATGGATAAAACTTGATGGTAAGAGAATTTAATCCGAAAGTTATATGATTATTTTATAAGAAATCACTTTTATAATATTACTTATTCTTTTTACTTTGAATATTATTTATCTAAAAATATGACATTTAAATGAAAATTTTAAAACTCAATAAATAATTAAAATTAAATATGTATTTTTAAACAGATGTTTGGATTTTAATTAGGATGAGATTCAGAAGAATATAAGATTTAAGGGAAGAATTAAGAATATAAGAGTATTTTATAAAAACGTAAATTATAATAATACTTTAACATTACTTAATTAAATTAATCTGATGTTTATCAAATTAATTTCAAACACACTTTTTTTAATTGATTAAATTAATATAAAATAAAATTTATAAGAAATTTATTTTATAATATTTATTTTTATATTTTCATAACTTATTATTTAAAACTAAAATAAAAATGTAATTCAAATAGTATAGAAAGTTATGTCGAATTTTGTTTTTATAATATTAAAATGAAAAAGTTACATAATTTAAAAGCTTTGTTAAGTTTATTAAGTGATTAAATATTTTGACTACATATTTGAAAATAAAAAGTGTTTTAAATAATAAGAGAAAATTTAATTTAAGGTATTCATAGAGTTTTAAGTGAGGATGCACTTGATTTGGATATAATTGTTAATAACAAAACGTTTGAAAATGGATTAAATGTAATACAACTTGAAACTGCAGTAGGAGATGCTATGAAAACATTTAATGGAAGTTGTGGTTTGTATATATAATTTTATATGTTAATTTTTTTCATTTTTTATTCTTTCTTGCTATTAAAATATTATATATAATATTTTAATTTCTTATTGTAATCGACACGAAAGGCTTCTTACAAATAATTTTATAAAATTTATATTTTTTAAATCAATTTTATTTTAAATGCAAAATATACTTTTACATACACGTTTTACAAATTATTCTTGTTAATTTAAAATGGTTTGTAGAAAGAAAAATGTAATATTAAATTTTGCATAGTTTTATTATAGCCTTTCTTGATATTTGTCTTTTTGAATATATAACATTTTTTATAAATCTCCTTTTATCCAAGATTGTTTTGTGATAAGAATGCGAGAGTTTATTAGTATACTTATTATATTCTTCAATACGCATTTTTAAACACTTATAAATAGGTGTTGATATTTTACTTGTAAAATTTTTTTTCAAAAATAAACTCAATATTATGAATGCATTTGGCTAAAAATTTTTAATAATATAATAAAATAATAACTGCAATTATTTATCTTAGGCATTCATGTTTCGCGTAGTAGATTCTTACCAGTAAAGAAAACGTCAGATTTATTACTTGTAATGAGTAATTTGTATATATTACGTAATGGTTCCTTAAATATGTCTCCTAACCGAATGTTTCCAACAACACCATTAGTTAAACTTGGTGATAATCACTTTTCAAAGGTAATTTTTCATAGTTAAATACTTGTTAAGATAAATTGAAATTTAAAAAATTTTTGTTAAATGTTTAGGTCAAGCAATTTTTAACGAGATTTCCAACAATTCCTGATATTTTGGAATTAGATCATTTGACTGTCTCTGGCGATGTTACATTTGGTAGAAATGTTACTTTAAAAGGAACTGTGATTATTATTGCTAATCAAGGAGAAAGAATAGATTTGCCATCAGGTACAATTTTAGAAAATAAAATAGTTTCAGGAAATTTACGAATTTTGGATCATTAACAAAATGAATTCATTTATTGAAATTTATATTAATGTATAAAGGGAAATATCTACAATAAGTATAATATAATTTTTATAAATTTATACAAAGTATTTAAACATTTATATAAATTTCGGATTATATTATTTTTGGTTAAATTTTAAGCTTTCGAATAATAATTGTAATATTCTTGAGCAATACAGATATTAACTATAAAATTAATATTTATGATTACTAAAGATAATAAATCTAAACTAATTTTCTGCAAGTTTTGAAAATGATGTTAACAATTTTATATACTTTAAATATCGTTTAGTCGTGCTAAAAGTTTAAAAAGATTAATAAATTTAAATTGTATGTTACAATCTTACTAATAAAAACAAATTAATTTTGGCAATATTTTTTATAGATATTTATTCAGTAAATACATAAGTGTTAAATTGATTTTAATTAGGAATGAAAATCATTATTGATTATATTAAGATCAACCTGAACAACTATAATGTAAACTAAACAATATTTTTTTATTTATATTTATTTATACAATAAAAAATTATAAATCAATTATATTCATTCTTCAATGTTGGAAATGGCATTATACACATATGTATTTGTTGAGGTATCCTCTACCTAGCTCTTTTGGGCTCAGCTTTACCTGTTCCAACGGCCTACTGATAGGGATTTTACCTGCGTGACTGTATGCACTCCCTGATCATAAGGAGTGGGGATATAATAGGATTGATGTTGGCGGTAGGATTAATTGAATCGTTAAACACGTGTGTGTGCCGTTTCTATTTATTTAATAATAAATGTTCTATTGTTGTTGTACAGTGGATGGTGTATACTTATTGTGCGTTGTGATGTGTGTGTGTGTGTGTGTGTGTGTGTGATTGTGTATTAATGAATAATGTCCGTAACGCTTTGAACTGGACAATTTCCAACGACAGAATTTACAATCTACCGGCCAAACTGAGAAACTTGGGTCTTAACGCTATTGCTGGATCTATCAAAACTCAGCTCATAGGATACAGAAGCGCAGCAAATGCATCTGAAGATTTAGACATCCATTCGAGTATGCCAGATAGTGATTGGCTCCCTGTGCGTGCTGCTGCAGATACTGCTTGGGCTATAACAAGAATGCCAGATTGGACAGTCATTCTGACGATCGAAGGAATGCAATTGGCACTATTGGTCATCGCTGCAACTAAAGCCAATATATGGAACTGCAACCATCACACTGGCCAAGGGGTGATGACCGGTTATCCTAAAAAGATCTTAGATACGCATTTTTGAGATGTATCACGAGACCACGCAACAAGGATATTCCACTACCAAATCTTTTGGGAGTTACACTAGCCAACCGTCGATATTGCTTACGAGGCTATTTTTTGCTTTTCCTTTTCTTTTTTTCTTGCTGTTGTCGTTAGTTTTATTTTGTTTTATGCCTCTATCCCTTACCGACGTGACGTTACCTAATGTAAATGATGTTTTTGAAGTAGGGCTGAGTGTTGATGTTGACCAGTCACTCGCAGATGCGGCCAAGTTACCAATATTAATATCAGCTGGGGCTAATGCTGACAGTATACTCCAGAACGCGGAACAGAGCAATTTCCCTCTTTGAATGTTGCTGACAAGGTCTTAGCTGTTCCCGGGTACCTACGCTTCAGCTGGAGCGAGTGCGTTTCTGTCAACCTTTTTACGGTATTGCTTCTACCAATCTTCGTTGCCTTGTTACGGATTCTGTCAGGATACTTTACAGGATAAATTGAATTAAAACTACACTGATTCAACGGCGTGGCTCACTTTGCCCTCACAGTTCACATCGCAACTTTACGCCACCCCGTCGAAACTAATGCACTTGATTTTTCACATTGGTCCCGCGATCGGCACTTCGTTACACTAATTGTTATTGGTGTACTGAGTTCTTTGCCCCTCTTATTTTAGGTACCGATTTTTCCCACCCACGGTCACGCTGCGGCTGAGTCCGCAGCGCAGGCTGCGTGGAAAAGTCGAGAAGTCGTCATGTTTTTACTAGCCCGAATCAAGTGGCGGCAATTGTACTTATGTGTGTACTTTCCTTCTAGATCTTTCTAGCAATTACCGTTTTCGTCTTTGAGGCTGCAAGTTTCTTCATTCTCTGTATTTATACTGCACTTCTACTTCATAAACATTAATGATCACATTACTCGGTGACGACGTGATGGTTTATTTATTATACGGATTTTCCGAACAGTATTACATCAATTTTATATAATAATTTTTTTAAATATAATCAAAATAAATATAAATGTAAAATAAGTAATAAGTAATAGAATAATCTTTTTATTATTATTTGACTGTCATGTAATCCTATAAATTTTATATTTTAACTTTTTCGTTTTTCGAAAATGATTTTTATAAATATTGTCTTATTTTTGTTTTATTCGTTAAAATTTAATGTTTATTGTTTCAAGATGCATTTTTATTAAAATACGAAAATACTTTATATAAAAGTAAAAATAATAGATGTCTTCAAATATCATTAAAATTATTTTTTCATAAATAATATAAATTTTACACTAATCTTGATAGAAAATTTGATATTAAAATAAATTAATATAAATTTTGAAACTATTGATTCTTGATATTATTCTATATAATTAGTATTATCTTTAATTATTTGATATAAACAGTATAATATAATCAAAATGATTTGTTTTTGTATAAAACATTTAATTTTTAATAATCAATTGAATAATTAGAATACAATATTTCGAAAATTTGTAAATGCTATATGTATATTTTGATTTTAATAAATATCACATATTAAGTACACTCTTATTCCAAGAAATAATATAAATTTTCAAACAGATGATGAAAATAAATCAATAATAAAACCATTTTTTATTTAAGTAATGAAAGCATTTCCTTCTAAATTTTATTGATTACATTTCAGTTTTAAACTACATAAAGAATGATCGTAATAATGAAAAGGTTAAGATGAAATATATTTATTATATAATTAATTATAATTAATAAATGATTTTCCATTCGTCAAAAGTTAAATATAGAAATATTGTACAATAATAAAATTCGCACTAAATTAGAATTAATTATATTTTTGCGTTAATGAAATATTGTTTAGTATTAAAATTTGTTTTAAACAATATTTTAAAATATTTTTTAAAAGAAAAATTGTATTAAAAAAATAAACATTCAATATAATAATTAACAAATTGGTTATTATTTTATCATCCTAAACTATTTAAAATTAGATTTAAATAAAATTTATTTAAAATTTAAATAATAAAATAATGTATTGAAAAAAAATTAAATAGTAATCTTCATGTTTATTATAATTATATAATTATAATAAATAAAAATTATTTGTAATAATATAAATCATTTATTGTGTATCTTATATTCTATATTTATGTAATATAAAATGTACTATTAATATATAATTTCGAGTAGACTTAAATAAATATACACGGTAATAAAAGAACTAGCTACTAATTTTTTAACATAACTAATTTAAATACTAAATTTAATTTCTTTTACACTAATATATTATTCTATTTATTTTTAATCGTACAATATACTATATTTATTTCAATTATTTCTATTTAAATATATAAAATATAATTTTGTCTAATATATAAAAAAGAAAATTTTCTTAAATTTTATGACAAAAGAATCCAATCAAAATATTCTTACCATCACGTACAAAACGTTAAATTACAAATTTAATTAAATTAAAGAATTTTGTTATTTACAAAATATATTGTAATTAGTAATTTTTTAAATAAAAAATATATAAATTGTTCTATGATAAATTGATTGTGATTAATTTGAATCCAGGTAAGATCAAGATTTTTATTAAGTTTTTAAAAAAGTTAATTTGAACGTAAATTTTAATTTATAAGATAATATATTATTTTCAAATTAATTTCAGTATTATAATATAAGGTACATAAATTATATACATTTTATTTAAAATTAATTAAATTACATAACTATTAATAAACCAAACATAGAAATTAGTGTTTTTTGGTAACATATAATGTATATTTTGAAATTTATATGTAGACAAAGTAATAATGATACTAATTATATCTATTATTAAAAAAAAATTATAGAATATATTGATTTACGCAAAAGAAAATGTTTATGTTTATGTAGATTTTAAAAATAATTGTGATTAAAGTATTTTAATATATCTATTAACAGGTAAATATAACTAAATATATTCAAAAATAAATTTAAATATATAAATTCATTTAAATTTACTTTCTTTTACGAATAGAAAAAATATAATAATAGATATATTCAATAACGGTGATTGTGCTATTGGGAAGATTTGTTTTTAGCGTAGTTTTTTATGTACTCCATTTTGATTTATCGTCTGTAATGATTTTTGTATATTCAATAAAGGTTGTTCGGGTTTAAGTTAAAATATTTTCTGGAGGTCGGGATGTTTGATTTTCTAACTGAGTTTATAAGAATGAATAGATATCCGAAAATGGGTTAGAATAAACTAAAATGGTACCGTATACTTATTTTACAAAGTTGTTTTTAACTTTTTAAAATATGATACTAAGTTTTTTGTGCATATGTTTCCAATTTATGTACGTGGTTCTTGTTATTCGTCATTTTACAGGATATTTATTGGCCTTTGTTAATTTTTTATCGATCATGTCCTTTTGCTTCTCTGAATTTATCTTTTTTCTTCATTTTTAATGTTCTCTAACTGGTTATTTCATGTTTATGCTTTTTCCCTCTATTTGTGAACAATTAATTAACTTAGCCTCATAAATGTTTTGGCTATTTAGTGATTTTCTTATTTTATACGTAATTTATTTTAGATTCTCATAATTTATCTTTATAAATACGTATTTTATTGTCTATAGATATTTATTTTTTATGGGCTAGAATGCATCGACACACATTTTTCTTTTAGTTCTACATTATTTTAAGGATAGAACTTTATGAAAAATTTATAAATAAAATACAAGTAAATTTAACTAATAAAATATTATTTTTAACATGTTAAACTTCAAGTAAAATCTACGACATTCATTTATGTTACAATAAGTTTAGTAGATGTAGTACAATCAGGTACTAGAACAATACATCAAAGTGTAGTGACCTTTAAACAGAAGTACAAAATAAAAGAAAAACCGA
This sequence comes from Ceratosolen corneri, assembly GCA_030522565.1. Classification (NCBI taxonomy): domain Eukaryota; kingdom Metazoa; phylum Arthropoda; class Insecta; order Hymenoptera; family Agaonidae; genus Ceratosolen; species Ceratosolen corneri. Next base: position 36,683 of record JAPYYT010000001.1, on the reverse strand, counting down.
GTTTTATGGATTACAGACCTAATAAACAAAATTTAGTGCGTTGTGTACTCCAATAAAAATTTCTACTTGTATAAATGTTTAATATCATTTTTTAATATTCATCATTAATTTAATCATAATAATAATAATAAATTTAACTTTTAATTTTTAATATCAGTTTTTAATTATAGACAACAATAAAGAATGTAAAAGAATTTTCCTTAATTTATAAGTTGCAAGAATAATGAAGCCATTCTACTAATTTTTACGTAATTTTTAATATATAATTGTAATCAGAATGTACAACTTTATAGAACTATAAAATTATAAATTTTTTGTGGTTGAAATAGTTTTATAAAATTAGAAATTAAAAAAAATTAAATAAATTAAAGAAATAGAAATTAAGAAAAGTATGTTTTTTTTATATAATTATAAAAATATTACATAACAGTTAAGAATAAATATTTGCTTATGTCGAATAATGCAGATGTACAACCAAAAAAAGTATTTGTAAACATTTATAAACAAAATTGACAAACTGAAAGAGAAGATGAGAATCGAAAATTTATGCAAATATGATCAATTTTATCAATTTTTTTCTAATTTTTAATAGTTAAGTAACGAATCATATCATCTATTATGTATTATATAATATTATATATTCAATAATACATTAATTGAACAAATTTGGAAAATATAAAAAATAAATAATATAAAAGTAATTATTTGAATATTTAATTGTACGTCATAATTTAATAAATTTAATTTATTATATTATAAAATATGGTTAACAATTATAATTTATGTCGAAATATAATTATTTAAATTACTTGCCCCATTCATTTAAAAACACTGTTTTATTATTTTAATGATTTTATAGTAAATTTAATTAAAATAAAATATTTTTTATGAAGTAATATTGCTGTATTGATTAGAATTGATATGATTTTAAGAATGTCTTGCCTAATTGTAATATCGAAATATTTTTGAAAAATTATTTATTTATAATAAGCAGATTCGTTGGGAACCAATAAACTCAGACTTCTATTTCACTCGCAGAAAAAATGTACATTTTACTTTGAATACATTAACTTTAAACAGTTTATTAAAGATTGATAAATTATTAAATTTTCAAACATAAAAATTGCGTATTATATATAAATATTTATTTACACCTATTAATGCAATTCAATACATCCGCAACATCTTCACTAGAACCCAAAAAAATAGGTGATCTTTGATGAATATCTTGAGGTGTAATATCTAATATGTCAGTCTCTCCATCGGATGCAGCACCACCAGCTTCTTTAACAATATATGCCATTGGAATGCATTCATAAAGCAAACGAAGCTAAAAAGTAATTACCTATATTATTATTTTAGATTTTAGGTATTTAATGCTTAAATTATTTTTTGTGTAATCAAATTACTTTGCCACTAGGATTATCTTTTGTAGCTGGGTACATGAAAATTCCTCCATACTTTATAGTTCGATGAACATCGGCAACCATTGAACCAACATAACGTGCTACGTATGGTTTTCCAGACGCTGGTTTTTTTTTTAAATCAATATATTCCTTAATGGCATTATTCCATGATTTTTCATTCCCTTCATTTATACTAAAGTTAAGAATAAGTATGCAATAAAAATAATTATATATGTTAATATAAACAATTATTTAAATATTAAAATATTTATTTATAATATTAATCTTCTGTGTTTATATAAATATATATATATATATGAATTAAAAGTACAAATGTTATTAAACCATAAAATAAATAATATAAGTTTACTATTTAACGAATTTATTATATAGTATTTATTAGTTAACGATTATTTTTGTTAATTACTAAAATTTATTTATTTTTAAAAATATTTTAATTTTTAAAAAAATTTGTTTATTAGATGAGTGAAAAATAAAAATATGAAAAATGAATAATGAAAAAATTCACAATATAATTAATTTAATTTCTTTCAATAAATTCTTAACATTCATTTTGGGTGAAACTCTAAATGGATTTAAATTAAAAGCTTAAGAAGTTAACTTAAAACATAATGATTGACTGTAAATGCATTCTTAGTATTGTATTGTAATTTTGTTAATTTAATTAAATAAATCTTCTAATACAGTTTTTTTATGTTTTTAGATATAGAAAATAGATTAAAATATTTATTTTTGTTGCAACAAATCATTGATATATTCATTAATGTTATTATCAATACGATTTTATACTCATAAAATTCTTAATCATAATTTCAAATAATTTTAAATAATTGTATGCTTCTGATCACTTAAAATTCATAATTTTAATATTAATTAATTTAACTAAATAAATAGAACTACTTTTTATATTTTATATAATTCTTTTAGATTTACCAAATTTCTTTTATATTTCACAGCAAATCTGAATAAATAAAAGGGTGAACAATGATTATGTTTATTAACTACAAGGTTCTAAATATTTATTTTATTTAATTCTTTTATTTAATACGTATGTACTATTTTATATAGCAATTGTGAAATTCCACGTTTTATGCTATATATTTACTTATAGCTAAAAAATTTTTAATTGCTTCTATCATTTTTTTTTAATGTGTATAATAGTATTTAAGTTATTATTTGATCATGTAAGTAAGACAATCACCTATATATTCTTCCTTTAGAAGGTATTTTCATATTTTTCTCAGTGAGTATAAATTCTCCAATAGCTGGATCATAAGTGAATCCATTAACTCCGCGGCCGATAGATAATACCATCATGGTTGCTGAGCCATACAATGCGTAACCAGCAGCTACTAGATGTTTGCCTTGTTGAAGTGCATCTGATTGACTGAGAGGCTTAGATTCATCCATTTTTTTATAAATACCAAAGATCGAACCAACGGAGACAAGGCAATCAATATTGGAAGAGCCATCGAGCGGATCGAAGCACACAATATATTTACCGCGGTTTGGCATTTTTACCTCAATGGCTGTTGCGTTTTCTTCAGAAACAAGTAAACACGTGGTAAATGAAGAGGTGAGCATGTTAATAAAAAGTTCATTACTTAATATATCTAGTTGCTTGACTTCTTCGCCTTGGACATTTGTTGTACCGGTTATCCCGTACCTATTAAATTTCATTAAATATCGAATTTTTAAATAAAATCAACATTTATTATTACATTTGAATATTCACTAAAACATATATATATATATATATATATATATATACACACACATGTATATCATTTAATTTCAATTTTTACTATAAAAAATAGATACTTAAAAAATACATATAATCATAAAGTTATTAGTAAATTAAAAAAAATATTTTTTTAGAATAATTTAAAAATAATTTAACAATTTAATATTTTATTCAAGCCATATTTATCAGTCAAATCTTATATAATTATTAAAATTATATTTAAAAAAAGAGAATCCTTAGTTTGTTTAATTTATAAAGTAAATATTAAATTATAAAATTATAAAAATTATAATTATGAAAAGTAGACTTTAAATTTATGTATAAACTTGTAATTAAATTTTTTTGAAAATATTGTAACATTATTAATTGTATTAAAGTAAATAACTTTAAAACAAAGGTATTTGTAACTTTATATTATGTACTTTATTTTATTTTTTATAAACTTATTTTATAATTACCAAATTTTTAGTAAAATGAAAAAGGCAATATATGATTATTATTGGAAGTTTTAATTAATTTATTCTTAATACAAACATTATATTAATCTTATATATAATTTGAGTTGTTTACAAAATTTATAACAACTTTATATTAATAATCATGTGTTCCCTTTTTTATTTTAGTTTATTTTTTCGACTTTGATTGAGAAAATTAACATAACTTACATATAAATTAATTTTTTATATTTTAATAATTTTATTTCAATCTGAATTAAACACTTTGTAAAAGAAGTCTATAAAAATATATAAGAATTTAAAATTATATTTCTCAATTCTTACTACATTTCTTTATTGGTATTACATTTTATTTATAAAACTGAATTTATATTGGAATTGAAACTAAAATTACATCATGACTTTGTAATTTTTTTTTTGAGAATATGTTAATATTATTATTTTTATAAAATAAAATAATTACTTTTATCAATATTTATTTTTTTTGGTATTTACGTCATTTGGTTCTAGAGATACATCACATATATAATAATATATAAATGTATTATATATATAAATGTATAAATGTATTCGTTCATTTTATAAATGTATTTCTATGAATAAAATGTATGTACATAATTTCTAAAGTGTTATTGCAGATCAAGCAAATTGCAAATGCATTATTACAAAAAATTGTATTAGAAATTTGTGTCTAATTAATTTAAGTCATTAATTTGATTTTTAATAAAATGTTTTAAACTAAATTTGGTTTCTTAGAAATAAAAATTAATATGTAATTGAATTCAATCAGTAAATGGTGAAAATTTAAGTTAAACTGAAATCAGTTAATAAAAGATTTTTATTATATATAGTAACAATAGCAATTACATGTTTCAATTACCGTCTTTCATTAGTTATTTCATTAAATGACAAAGCTTATATTTTATAATTGATTAATTAGTGTAAAATCATTACTATTATTTATAGTATACGAAAGTCTCATAAAAATTATAATGTTCTATTTTTTTGTTTTTGAAATTTAAGTTTATTGATTTATATAAATACACATAATTTTATCATTGGATTTTGAAGATATTTTAAGAAGTCTTAATAATCCTGATGTATAATATTTTACAGAATAATTTATCTACTTTGTTTTTGAATTTTTTAAAGAAATATTTAATGACTTTATTTCAAAAATATGAAATATGATAAAACTATGATATATATTTGAAATAAATAAAAACTAATAATATCACTTTTGCCTATAAAAAGGTAATATACAATATAATATACGTCTATACATACATATTTATATTTTTTACATATTTACATATTTATATTTTTTCCATTTATAGATTTTTTTGTATAGATGTATAAATTTTTCAATTTACTCTTGAATTATATCCGATTTGTATATTTTGCTTGTATTCATTAATAGTTTATAAAATATTTTGTTATGAAAATTCAATAGCTATATATTGAATTAGTAAATAAAATACATAAACAATTTTAATAACAAAATATGTTGATAATAGTTGTAATATTTACAAGCTATAAAATATTAGTTTATCTGTTATTATTATTATTAGATATGGTAAATTATAGTAATTATATGTGGGGAATACAAGTTTGATATTTTTATTAAACGCCATAGTTATTACATGCATTAGTACGTAGGTAACGATAATTTGCACATAATAGTTTTGAAATTAATTAATGATTAGAACTTGAATTTTCAAAATCAAGTATATCGAACAAATATAAATATAATACATCTTTAACAATGAAGTCTTTAATAAATTATAAAAAGATGTAATGTAATATTAAAATTATAGAAAAATATACAAAATCATTCCAAAGTACTTATTACCCACGAATATAAATTTGATACTAAAATTAGAATTTGATTATTTTGAGAAATTTTTTAATGTATTAATAATCTTGGACTTAAATAGACAATCTTAAATTTAAACTTTAAATTTATTATTAATTATTAATTCATTTAATTATTAAAAATGTTAAGTTTAATTATTTTAATTTAATAATTATGAACAGTTATTATATATTCTACTAATAGTTTATATATTACTAATAGTGTAATTTTCTATTAATATTTCTTCAATATATTTATTAAATTATTAGTATTATGTTAAAATCTTATATAATATACTGTAATAAAATCATTATATAGTTTATATTGAATTTATAGTTGGAATAAAAATCAATGACATGAGAATTTTTAGAGTATTGAAAGAGAATTATATAGAGTATTACATAGAATATAAAAAATTGATATGTTATTATTTTAAAAGTTATAGATAATATATTATACAGTAAATTATATTGTAATTTATAGGAAAATATTAATTTTTCATAGAAATAATTTAAATTAACAAATTTACTAATAAAATATTTTAATTTTATAAAAAATGATATCTCTCAGATTTATATTGATGAAAAAATAAAAAGAATTACAATAAATATAAAAATTAATATAACTTACATATTGGCAATGCCAGCCTTTCTTACGGCTGAACTAACTGCTTTCACAGCTGTTTGAATGCTGTTTAATAATTGTGTGAGATCACCTGTAGCATTCGGCACTTTTCGTTGCTCTGCCAAAACATATCGTGTTAGCGTTAAGCAATTAGAATCAAATATTTGTCCCTTCATCGTCATATTATGGATTTTGTTTGAAATCTATTATTCTTTAGATATCTCTTTAATTATTTCACTGCAATTTTTTAATAATAATTCCTTTCAGTTTTATTATATTATTAAAACATATGGTACATAGTCATCGATACATAAACACTTTATTATACTATATTTGTTTTGATATTTTAATATATCAACTAATAATAAAGTTTTATAAGAGAAACAAGGTGAAAGGTAGAAAATAAATAGTCAGTCACATGTTTGTATTTAGTTAGCTATTCTAAAATTTACATTAAAAATAAGCTTGAAAATAAAAAGGAATGCATTAAAAAATATTTTTACGACATGAAATATTTAGGGCATTTTCTAAATATAAAATAAAATAAATATTTATATTTTATACATTTTTATATACAATATTTTATGATTATAATAAAAAGAAAATATTTTTAATTTTATATATAATTAAAATATTAACATTTTTAGAAATTATTGTTTTTTATTTGTCTTTGTTTAACAAATTATATTTAATGTGAAATATTTTATTATTTGTTTTATATTTAATAATCGAGAAAAAATGTTCAAAAATGATTATAAATTTCAAAACAAATTTTACATAAAAAAAGAAAATATTGATTCTTTATTATATTTAATTATTATTTTATATTATTATATAATATAAAGCATTTTTAAATTATAATTGATATTCTAAATTATAATTTAACATATTTTAAACTAAAGTAAAACTGAAGTGTGTACTAAATGTTTTAATATATTTATAGATAATTTTGGATAAAAAGGTATATTAGCAATATATTTTAAATTCAATTTATAATAGATAAAAAAGTGTTCAATCTCATAATACATATTTGACCTGTAAATAATCTTCAAAAGATAATATAAAAGAAAAATGAAAATTTCTATGTTTACGTCGTATCTTTTTCAAAGAACCAATGTCAAAGTTTCTTGTAGATAATATTCAACTACGTTAAGTTTTTAATTTTAAATTTACCCGTTATTGTAATCATCAACAGAAAGTTAAAGGTCATTATTCACGTATCAAATAATATTGGTTAAGAGATTTGAATAAACTCTATTAGTTATGTATTAAAAATCAATATTTGATACAAATTTACAATATTTCAATATACATTCTCTTCTTTTATTTAAATAGTACTTCTTCACTAAAATTATTAATGAAATATCTCATTTATTATTCGACACTATCATTTACGAAAATTTATAATATTTATATAATATTCTTTGTATTTGATCATCTATACAAATCCAACCTTAGGTGATTCAAGAAAATATAATGAATTAAAGAAAAGTTTTAAACCAAATTCTAAATAGTGTATGTTTTAATAAAATAATTTTAATAATGTATAATACATAATATTTAAATCATTTTTACATTTAATTGTTATATAATATTATTTAGTAGTAGCTAGTAAATATAATTTAATACATAAAAAATTATGTAAATCATATTTTTATATTTTATTATTATAAAAGAATGTAATCTATTGACAATTGAAATTAAAAAACCTTACTAATAAATACTTTTTACACAATTGTAATTAGTAAAACACCGAACGAAATATAAAATTGAAGCTTATACAAAGAAAAATCAAATATATTTACAATATATAATTATAATTCTTTCAGATATGTTTCTTCCATCTCTTGCGAATTTATATTAGATTACAGATTTACTAATTTATTATAGATTTACAATTGCTGATATACTATATTTTTGGTATAATTCAATAAATACATTGTAATTTATATTACGTACTTTATTTGAAAATATATTGTAATTTATAAAATTGAAAAATTTTTTAAATATTTTAAAAAGAATTTAGTTTTACTAAATTAAGTATATTATACTTACAGATATATTGAACATTACGTTTATAAAAATATGACAATTTTCTCTGTTGTAATGGTGAAAAGACTAAACTAGATGTTGACTATTTTGTAAATCCGAGGTTGAATGGAAAGGCACTTTAATTTTTGATGCTTACTTGTAGCAGATGGATAATTTAAAGTGTCTCTCACAATATCTTTATCTCTCCTAATATGTATGGATGATGTCAAGAGTAAGAGGTTTAAATACGTATTATGGTAATGATAAGTGTTTCGAAATAGGTGCGAGTCAAAATGATTACACAGATTTTCAAATTTGCAAAGGCTTATTATAAGGAAACATTTTAATTTATCACAATAATAATAGCAAGTACGAAATTATTATATATACAATTAAAAATATTAAGTTAATTCACAGCTACTTTTTGAAATCGACATTTATCTGTTTTATGGCGGTTTATATAAAATATTTCTTATAAATTCAAATGTATTTGTTAAACATATATTAGAATTGGTTTAATAAGTTTTAATTTACAAAATAGTTGCATAATTGATATTTTATTTTAGTACTGTAAATTTGAAAATCGAGAAATAAAATTTTGTATTAAATACGATTATAAATACTGTATTGTATAATTATGAGATTAAATAATTAAAATAAATTTTTTATAAATCATGGATATAACATTTTCATACAAGTTATTTTTTTGTTTAGAAAATATTTAAAATGTATAGTTGACATCTTATAATTTAGTTTAAAATACTATTTTTTAAAAATTCAATCATTTATTATATTGATGACATACTGACAATGTTTCTCCTTAGTTTGCAAATCTAATGGTCTAAACAACTAATTATATTATATAAAAAAGCTTACATAATGACATTTATATTTATATCAAGTAAATTGAATGTAATATAAATAAGTTTTATAAATATTATAGAATAATTATTTTATTTTTATAGAAGAAAGTTTTATCAACGAGAATTTCTTACAATAGAATGAAATTAATTTCAATCTTTAAACACATTTCTCGTTTATTTCAAATTGATTATCATACCTACAAAATTATAGAACTAAAAAATAAATTACTTCGTGTGATAAATTTAAGAACAATAATTATTCTGGTGAATAAATTTTATATGTATATGAACATATATTTATTAAAATTTTAAATCAATTATAGTTTATTAATATATATCCGTTAATTTATAGATTATTTGGTTCATTACTTTTTAATAGAGTATCAAAATATTAAAAAATAAACTAGTATTATATATATACAATAATAAATTAATACATAATCCCTGTTAACGTAAAATATGCATAATAGAGTATAAATAAATGTACATAATATAATATTTATTAATTTATATTATATAATTTATTTGTTATTATAATGTAAAAGTACAATAAATTTTAGAAATTTTTAAATCTAAGCACTGTACCAAAAATTATTTTTAAACTAGATGTTTTTAATAATTTTAATGTTATATTATACATAAGTAGCTATGACATGTAAGTATAAATACATTATATTCATTGATTAATAAATAATAAATTGTTTAAATTTAATATGAAGTGTATATTACATATCTAATTTTTAAATGTACATTATTAAATAATTCAATTATAAACACTAATAATTTCATTATCAATATATTGTCGTGAAAAGTTTGCATTATTTCTGTATCAATCGATGTATAGATATTAATAAATTTAAGTTAATTTGAAACTATACTTTTATTAATTGAGTTAGCATTGACGTATCTGTTATTCTGGTAGAAAATGAAAAATATTAAATTTTGTTTGAATTATGTTATGACAGAATTATTATAACGAAGTAACAAAGTAATTATCTAATAAATTACACCTAAATTTATTATATTTGTAATCTTTTTATCGTTTTTTTTATAACTAATAGTTTGTTCTATTTTCAAATCAAATATTTATATTTAGTATGAAAGCTTATATTCTGTTAAGGTATTTTAAAATATTTTGATCATTTTATCTATATTATATTTAATAATAGAAAGTATTTCTTATTTACTTGTCATATTATTAAATTGACTTAAATACGTTGTTTAAAATTTAATCAAAGATAAAGAAATTCATCATTAATTAAATGTTATAAAATAATTGAATTTAGTATATATAATTTTTATTTATTAAATAATATTTTATCCATTATAAAATAATTCTATGTTATTATTTAACGCTGAAAACTAAGAATTACTTTCTTTATGATTTAGAAATTATAATAAATATATTTAAAAAAAATTTTTAATTATTTTGATTTTTGTTTTCATTCTAAATAATGGAATTTCAAGTTCTAAAGTCGATTTTTGTATGAACGTATTGAATGTTCAAATAATTATAAAAATTTTTTTTAAATATTTCTCTCTATTAAAAATATCTAAAAAACTTAACTTCCTAAAAACTTTTTGCTTATTTGATAATAAATTCAAAATCATTTACACTATCAAAGAAAATTTATATAAAAAATAAAAACAATATCAAAGTATGGAATAATATTAATTCGAATATTATTATAAAAATATTATTATAAAAAGTGATTTAATTTATAAACAATATATGTAAAGCTTACTCTTAGAAACTATAAGAAAGAAGAAATATTAATTCACCATGTTATTCATGATATTAAATAGCACTCTCTTCATATTGAAATTTAAATAAATTATCTGTATTCCCTCTATTTTTTTTATAAATTTAAATCATAATTGTATTTATCTTATGCTTTAATTTGTATAATAATTGCAAATGAAATTTAGCGAATTTTAGTTGAGCTATAAGTTCAGCTCTTTTATGAATTACAATTATTATCTTTTATTTTATTTAAATTCATAATTCTGTATTTTACTATTATTTTATCTACTTTATCTTTATATTAAAAATATATTTTATTTACAATTCTTTCTTTTGAAAAATTTTAATTACTTTGATAAACAAATATTTTTTTAAAAATTAGTTAAAAAATTTGTTTAATGTTGGAACATCAATTTTTTAAGGATTCTATTTATTGTTTTAAATGTATTCAATTACAATAACATTTATTTTAAGTATAAATCAAATTAATGTTTTCAACCTAGTAAAAAATGTATATGGAATATAAAGTAATTTTTTAATTATTTATTGATAATTCGTTATTAAATTAAAAACATTTAGTTATTATAAAGAGTAATTTTTTATTTTATAATTTTTAAGAATTCTTAAGAATATTTTGTAAAATATTTTATTATACATTTCTATTGGAATACGCTTTATTATTAATTATTTGTGATTATTAATTCGTTATAAGTTGAGTATATTATACTATATTACATAAGTTATTATACGTTTAGTATTTAGAACATATGATATCTCATGATAATAAACTTATATATATATATAGATATATATATATTTATATATATATATATAAGGTAAGACAGATAAGTGATAAAATAATAATCATTTTCGTTGATTGATGTTAGAAAGTAGAAGTCTAAACGATTTATAAGATAAATCAGAATTGCTTGGTCTGTTTAATCAATAAGGTTAATTTTTCTTAATATTAAAACATAATTTTTTTTAAATTTATAACTTAGAATTAATAAAATTAATTTTTAGAATTAAGAATAATTAATAAATTACATTCATGCATCTACATACATATTCATAGAAAGGATAAAATTTTTTATTCAAATAATTCAAATTTAATTATTAACAAATAAAATAAAATATGTTATTAATCAGAGTGCTACTTAATTCCTGTAAATCATTATGTATTATCTTTGGTATTATCTTAATAATTATTGGATTATCATTAGGATTTTATTTATTTCCACTACTAATCGATCAAACTATAGACGAAGTAAGTTATTTACAATTATTTATCATGTTAAATTATTTTTTACTTATTTATTATAATGTAAAATTTATAATAATAATTTTAGTTTATGTCTGCAATAATAAATATTAACCATTGAATTTTCAAATGGAATTGTTCTTTAAAAAAAAAATCTTATATTTTGCAAATATTAAATATATTGTTTATTGAATAATAAACAATTTTAATTTTTTTATTTCTAGGTATTTTGTAAAAATATAATACTGATAAGTAGATAAAAATTTTTACACGCATATGTTTAAAATTATATAAAACTATATTTTATCACAATTCATATTAATATGTTTGTGCGTTTGTATATTTGCAAATACTCATATTGTATATGCGATAAAAAATGTATATCATTGGGAAAGATTATCTGATAATTAGTTTACATGTAGTATATTTAAAGATTATATATTATTAATTATTTAATTATACCTAATTAAATACCTAAAGTCTATTTAATCATTATAAATATTGTGATTATTATAAGTATAATTTTAGAGAATATTTTGTTAGATATTGAACAAATAATTAAGATATTTAATTCTTATTTAGAGTAATAAATTTTTTGTTTTTGAGTTGAATATATATTTATCTTAATAGAGCTTACATATTCGATTCGCTTATATTCGATAAATAAATTAATGATTTGAAAAAAAATATATATAATTTATTATAAATATACTTAAATACATATATTAATTATATAATATTTAAATTTTAAATTTATTATAATATTTTTTAATTTAATATTAAAGTCAAACTTTTGTTTATATTTTCATAGTATTCCTTATTTTTTTAATTTTCCGAAATACACATGTTTGTGAATAAAAATTACATTTAATATTCTTCAAAATGTTTTATCTGTATATTTTACGAATATTTTTCTAAGAAACTATATACAATATGTTAAAGAAAATGATGTGGTATTAAAAATATTAATATATAATGAAACTATCACATAATTATTTAGTAATAATTTAAATTTAGTTTCATTAAAATATTTTGATAGTTGTTAAAAATATATCGATTTTAACTATCAGTGGTAGCTAAAAAAAATATTTTTCAATAAAGAAATTATAGATTATTAATTTTCTTTTTGCTATAAAAAGTAATAAATTATTTAAATGTTTTAGTAAAATAGTACTGATGAAAATTATTCATATAATTTATTTATATTAATAGAAATAATTATATATAATCATGTTTGAATACTTGTGAAATGATTTAGAATATTTTGAAAATAAATTAAATTTTCTATAACTAAATACACATTTTTTATTTGATTTATTATATATTTACTAGATATATTTATTGTATTAGTAATGAATTTGATATAAGTAAAACTTACTTTCTTAGTCTGTGATGTTGATTAATGGATCAGATGCATACAAAAGATGGGAAACTTTACCAATTCCATTACAGTTTAAGGTATATTTTTTTAATGTTACTAATCCTGACAAAATTCAACTTGGAGCTAAGCCTGAAGTTAATGAAGTTGGACCATATATTTATGAGTCAGTAAAATTATAAGAAATTTGCTCTTATATTTTTAAATATTTAATATTTTTTATTTATAATTTTTTAGCCAATTTAGACAGAAATATGATATAATTGAAAACAATGGTTCATTTTCATATTATCAAAACCAAATATTTAAATTTAATGAAGAAGCATCAAAACCAAATAAGGAAGACGACGTTATCACCGTTATTCATCTACCATTAATGGTATCGCATTAAAGATCATATAATTTATAAATAAATTCTTTATATAAATAATGATAAAATATATAAAATATATTAATGAATGTTTGTATACTAAAACATGTATCTGTATACAAATGTAAATATTAATTAATATTACTTTTTATTTAAAGGATATAAGAAATTATTTAGTTAATATATAATCAATAATATATATTAATTAATTACACATTAAAAAATATTTAAATAAATCGAAAGTGGATAAATATAAAATAATTTAACAAAAAATTGTTAATTGTTTATAATAATTTAAAATCTAAATGTGCTTTGATAAAAATCATACGATCAACACGATTTTATATAAAATTTAAAATGTTGACATTAACTTCATCAATTTTAAATTGAAACATATAGAATGAATATTGAATGCAATTTTTTATTGACGACTCATTTAATATATTATATATCATTTTATTTTGAATAATACACAGTAAATTTACAGTTTATATCTATAATAAATGATATATTTTTTAAATAAAAAAATTTATTAAGACTTTATTGAATATAAAAATTAGTTATTTACAGCCAATACAATTTAAATAAAAATCTAATTAGCATTATAAAATAAATTAATTTGGACATTGAATGTAAATTGATAACGTCAGGATTTTCAATTATCAAAATTTAATTTATTTTTTATATAATTCCATGCAAAATTCTATATTGAATAAGTTTGAATAAGTATTGAAAAAGTTTTAGAGAGTAATTATTTACAGAAACATATACATTTTACACATTTTTAAATAGAATGATACTAAAATAAATAATAAAAATATAAATACATTTTTATAATTGTATTTATTATAAAATACTATATATAGTGGTTTTTTTCTATAATAGTTTTTATATAAATATATCGAACAAGAATAATTATTATGAATTGCAAATGCAACATAATTAATTGATCAGTAATATATATATGGTAATACATAAAATATATAATATTTTACATAATAGTTAGTAAATGATACCAATATATCTCTAAATATGTTTATATTAAATATATCACTGTAACGTACCGTATATGAAAGACTTTTGACCGCGTGTAAATATTGAAAATGACATTGTCAAATCTTTCCAACATAGGTAACATAACAAAATAAAATAAAGCAAAAAATGTAATTTGGATATAACTCAGTTCTGAATTTTATTTAATACTTCATTGCTCTTATAAGATATGTATAAGATTTTAAATAAGACACATAATAACAAAAACTTCGTACGCGATGTAGTGAGAAAAATTGAACTAAACATTTTTTTGTGATTATTATTTTATTAATAGTTGTTAGTTTTATTGTGAAATAAAATTAGATTGTAAACATTTAATCATTTTTTTATTAAAAATACTTCAGTGCTATAAAGTGTATAACTTCAAATAGTAATTACTATAAACATATTATAATATTATTAAGGAATTTACTTAATTAATATAACATAAATGTTATGTTCTTAGGTGGTAAGTACGATAGCAGAAACGCGGATGCCATCATTTGTCAATAAAGTTATTCCAACATTGTTTCATAAACCGAAAAATATTTTTATAGAAATAACGCCAAAAGAATTTTTATTTGATGGTATTTACATCGCATGTAATGAGAAAAATAAGCCTGGACAAGGAATTCTAAAAATTGTTTGTAAAGAAATAAAAAAAAATTCACCAATTCAATTGGAAGAACTCAATGACGGTCGATTCAAATTTTCTTTACTTAGCTATGTAAGTTAAATTATATATTTTATCAAATAAATTTTATAATATAATAAGTATTTCTTATTATATAATAATAAAATATAATATGAATATATTATAATATATAATATATAATAATTCTTATTATATAATTAATATTTCTTTAATATACTCTACATTAATACATCCTTAATATGCGCGTAAATATAATTATTGCTGAAAATATCAATGTATAGTATGTTAAAACAAATTGAAACTGATATGGGTGTTCAATATATATACATAAATATGATATTTAAAATACTTATGTATTCTTATTTATATTAAAAAAATTTAATTTTATAATTATATATACAAATTATGTGTATATATTTCATTAAAATATATTAGTACATATTTTTAAGTTCATAATATAAATTGTAAAACATCATTTTAAGCACCATTAACGTTCTGCAAAAGTATAAAAATGTAGAATTAATTAATTTTAAACTGTAAAAATGAAATTAAATAATTATACGGTATTGTGGATAAAAAATGATAAGTATATACTATATAGTTAAACCGATATTTAAAAAATATTAATTTTATATTAGTAAAAATAATAATTATATTTTTGGTCAGAAAAATAATACGAATGATGGGTATTATAAAATTAGTAATGGCGTGGAAAACATTAATTCATTGGGTGAAATTTTATCTTGGAATAATGAGTCAACATTGAACATCTGGAAATCCAATAGTTCATGCAATAAAATTTATGGATCCGATACAACAATTTTTCCGCCTCATCAAACATCTAAATCCAAAATAAAAGTTTTTCAGTCTGATATATGCAGGTATTAATTTGTAAATACTAATTAATATAAATATTATAATTTTCATTTTTATTAAAATAATGACTGAAATATTGTAGTAATTGATACACATCTAGATACATTTATATTTTTGCTAATTTTTATCAAAGTATTTAAATTGATATAAAGATCTTATATTCTTAATGGTGTATATTTTAATGAAAAAATAATAAAAATTTTAGTGGACACAAATTCATAACACAATAATTAATTAAAATAATTATTTAAAGGTCAATGGATCTTCATTATAAAAGTGAAATTATGTACCAAGATATTCCGGGTCTGAGATATATACTAAATAATGACATGCTTACTTCAAGCGCAAATCTTTCTTCTAATGAGTGTTTTTGTTTAAATAAAACAAAAGGAATAACAGGTAAAGACGGTTGTCTTTTAGATGGTGCTATGGAATTAATGAATTGTCAAAGTAAGTTTATTGTATAATTATAATTGAAATTATATTAAAACGATATAAATTTTTAGATTTTTTTTTATATTGACATATTATTTTTGTATACATTAAATGATAATTTGTTCGCATTTGTTACTTAACTTTTTATTTTTGCAATTTATTTGTTTTGTTATGTTAAAATATATATTTCTAAAAACTTTATTAATAAAGTATTTTTAATACTATAATAATTAATATAGATGCTGTTAATAAAAATATTTTAAAAATATTGATTTATAAAACTTGAATGTTTGATACAAATTTAATTGCACCTTTCATTTTTTATATTAACATTTATATAACTATTAAAGTTTTAGGATGAAAAAATTTTACATTTAGGTAATCTAGACCTATGTATTTGTGAATTTTTTCGAGCAATCATTTTTAAAAAGTTTCGTAATATCTACGTTCTTAAAATTCTGTTTAAAATCTATATAAAAAGTGATTTATTTAAGAGAAATTGTTGAATCAACCTAAGTACAATCAACTTAAGTGTGTTAATATGTTTAACAAATCATTAATGTATAAATTATATAAAACATAAATTTGAAGTTAACCAATATTACAAATAAAATTAAATCGGAATAATGAAAAATTAATAAAATTAAATACACGTATTTAAAAAACACTACCATTGAATTATTAATAAACAAATTTTTAAGACCAGAATTTTATTCATTAATGTATCGTCAATATTAAAGAAAATAGAATTTAATAAAATACTTATGTTATTTATTCATTTTATTTGTGAAACTAGTTTTGTACAGAATAGTATGAAATATATGAATGTTTCAAATTTGAATGTTACTGTACTACTGACTTTGATACTAAACAAATAATTTGATAAATACTTAAATATTTTAAATATGTTAAGTATATTATAAGTAATAAAATTCAATGGGAATAATAAGAATGTTTTATCAGAGTAATAACTATAAACTATATATTATCATTTTATGATTTTAAATTTCCTATTACAGATATTTCATTTCATATCGCAGTATAATAAATATTTGTTTATAGAAATTTTTATACAAAATTCAAATGTAATCATTCTTAATGATTCTTCATTTATAATAATTTTCAAATATTTTAGTAATTTTCAATGTTGTAAATACTTTAAATGTTATAAATTACTTTTAAATAATTTTTTCCAGCAATTTTTATAGTGTAACTAATTTAATAAGCATGGAAGGCTTATTTGTTTTATCTTGCATGATAATATTTCCATATCTCCAAGTTATTAAATGTAATAATCATTTTCTAATTTGAAAAAAAAATTTTTGTCTAAACTGAATTTAAATGTAAAAAATTTATATATTAAATAAATAGATAAAAATTATATACATTTATTAATGAACAGGAAAATTTTGGAAAATTTTTATTTGAATAAATTATTATGCATATATTGACTTTAAACCTTTTTATTATATTAAAAATTTAATTTATGAAGTGAAAATATACTTTCAAGAATTTGAGAAAAATAGACTATTTATTAATGGTGTAATACGTAAATGTGAATATATTCAAATTTATATTTGTACTTTTAACGTATTCATGTTTAAAATAAAATGAATGTAATAACTATTTACACGTATAAATTTATAAAAAATACGTAAGGAATACAAAAATATAATTTATTCTTTGTATGTAAAATAATTTCTTTTTTAGAAGTACCAGCTGTTTTGACATTCCCTCATCTTCATTTGGCTAATGAAGAATATAAGAATACAATTGATGGTCTTACTCCTAATGAATCACTTCATCAAACTTTTGTTGATTTGGAACCTGTAAGCATAAAAAAATCTTTAAAAAATTTTTGCAAATAATTTTCAACATATATTTAGTAAAAAAAATTATAAAATACTAATTTATAAAAATATATACTCGTATAATATACCTGAAATTTAATAATGGAAAAATTACATATTTAGTAAAGACGAATATTATATAGGTAAAAGTATTTATAATTTAGTCGCGTGATTGTATTGGAATGTATGACGTTAGTATTCTCATAATATTCCCATAATGTTATATGTATTTATAACAAACACAACGACGATGGAAAAGATAAAAAAGAACGGTTTCTCCGCCGTTTAATATATATTAAAATAACCTAGAAAACGACTAAACGTTACAATAACTCGGCAAAAATAATTTGGACGAAGTAATTGCTATTTAATTTCTCTGTTACTTAGTATAAATATTCTTAATTGTTTTTAGAGGTATAGATGATAAGTAATAGATAAGTCCTTGTTAATGTTTGCAAAGGTATAAAATACTATTCTTTTCATTAATTTAGGGGAGGTGGTAAAAATGAATATTATCGTTTGGAATATGATTTTGAGAAAGTCTGTACAATATTTTGTAGTGTTTAAATTTTTAAAAATATTTGCCAGATTAATGAATCATAATATTATTAAGTTAAAGACGAAAATAATAGTATAATTTTTTATTCTCAAATTGCATTATAATATAGTAAGTTTTTAAAAAGTTATAAAATTTTTTCTGTTACTTTAGTTCAAAATTTATTGTTTATATTTTAAATAAATAGTTTTACAAACAGTAAAACTAAAATATTAATTATTGTAAATAATATGATTAAGAAAATATCAAATATAAATATTTAAATATTGAAGATTGTATTCATTTATTCATAAGATACAATCATACTTCATATCGTTCAAGGAAGGACGCAGCTATACAAATTTATAAATTTATTTATAAAAAATTATAACTTATCATCAATATTATAATAATAATTTATTGCAATAAAAATAAGAATATTAGGGTATTCATATTTAATATGTATTTGTGAAATTCATATTCACACGCATACGTCCAAACTGACAAAGATAAGCAATAAATATTATACCAAAAATGTTACAAATATAATTAATAAATAAACGACTACAAAAATATTTTATCATAGTTTCCATGTCTCAATCATGAATAAAATGGTTTAAGGATGCACTGCATAGTTCTGTGCTTCGATTAATATATGATGTAGTACAAATCTCTCACCCAAGTATTAATTGTAAGAATAACCAAATATACTTTCTACAATTTTACATATAGCTAAATATATTTTATATAGTTTTGTATATAAACAAGTACAGTGCATATAACATTATGTACAGATAAATATACTTTATATAACTTTGTGTATAGATAAATATACTTTATATCGCTTTATATATAGTTAAATTGTTAATTCCATATTTTATCCAATTAAAGAAATACAGTTTCAGATCGTAGGTCAACCAAAAGTTGAAATGTAAATTTAAATCAAGGAATAAATAAGTAGGCTTCTATTTTTATTATCGCGATTCTTCAATAGTTTTCTTATTTTTTCTTTTTTCATCAACTACTAAAAACTGCGGCAGCTCATGACAATTTCGATTATTTTAAAGTAAATATTTAGTATAGAATTTTTAAATAAATTCGAATATTTGTTAAATATAAATTATATAGTTTACATACTTATTAAACTAGTGGGATATATAAAAATGGTTACTTTCATTTATAAAGAATTATTATTTGTAATAGAATGTCATGCACGTTTAAGATTGTTACTCATATTAGGCCTTATAACTTAGAACTTGTGAAATTTTAATGTACAGATATTTCAATACTGAATAAAGATAATTCTTTCATAATGTTAAATTATGTGAAATAAATTACTACAACGGTATCAAACATTTTTATAGCTTTTTTTTTTAATACCGTCATTGAATTTATAAGATTAAAAAAAGTAGAAAATGATTTATATATTGTTTGAATAGAAAATTTGTAGATAGTACTTTAAAAGATTGTAGCCTATTGAAAATTATTGAAATCAGTGTTGTCGTTTTTGTTATTATGGATGAGTCTTACGGGTATTGAGTTTAACTATACGTTAATTTTTGTGCATATTGGAAATGAGAATTACATCGCTATTAAATTAGGAAAAATGTTTGAATTTTTTCAATCCTATTTTCTAATAATTGAAAAATTATGGTAGCTTAAACATAAAGAAGAACAATTTTGTGTTTTTGTTTGATTATTTTTAATGAATTATTTAGTAACATAATACTTTCGACATTATAGCATGAAAAGAATGAGTTATGAACCATCTTAATAGCGTTCTTTAGAGATAAATACTATATACACGGGAATAATATGAGATACATAGAAAAAAAAATAAATATCAAAGAAATCTAAATAAAACAAGCATGAAGGTAAAACAATTGATCGACTAAAAAGATTAATAAAAAAAATGGTCCGAACTGGTTTTTAGAATAGAACTTTTTATTTAATTTGATAACTGGCAAATGTTTCAGAAAATGATAATCGAGGATGAAAATTTTCATTGCATTCATATATATTAAGTCTAATTTGCAAACTCAACGGGAGAAACTCATACAGTTTAAATGCCAGATGCGGTCTTAACGAGACTATATTCTCTTTCTTTCTTATTATTTTGTATTCTTGTACCTTTAAAAATGCATGAATAAATATAAAGAAAATATAATTAAAAACATTATATTACTTATATTATTTTCCTAATTTTTATTAAATTTTATCTAAAATACATCAATGCTAATTTTCAATTATAAACCACAAGTTTTTCATTTACATTTAAAATAATATAAATTTTAGAAGAATTGCTATATTAAAGATTAATCTAATTATTTTATTGTCTATACATTCATTAGTTTTATTGTTTAGTTAAGCATTATTTATTTTAATTTATTTCTAATATAAATAATTTTTTATAAAAAGTTTGGATTTTCCTAAACAATTTATTTACGATCAATATGTTTAATTATTTTAATAAAGTGCAAATAGTTTATAATTTTACTAATTGGCCTTTTTTTATTATATTTTAAATTATATACAAATTTATATTGTAATCTTTACTTTATAAGGAACCTGAATTTATATACATTTTTTTTTACAGAAAAGTGGTATAGTTCTACGAGGAAGTAAAAGGGTGCAATTCAATATTTTTTGTCGAAAAATTAATGGCATTGATATAACACAAAATTTAACCAATTCCCTTATGCCTATTGTGTGGATCGACGAGGTAAATAGTATTTGTATTAAATTTATTTTAAAATGAATAATATCAAATAAAAATTAATAATAATCAATTATTATAAAAATATTTACAGGGTGTTGAACTAAATAACGAGAATATTGTTTTAATAAAGGATTCTCTTTTATATCCTATAAAAGTCACAAAAATAGTTTACTTAAGTGTAACAGTTCTTGGCATAATGATGTGTGCAATTGGTCTCATTTGGTATAAGATATTTACATGTAAATTAAAAAAGTCACTTTAGAATAAACAATTATAGATATAAGAATCTTCAAATGTCTATTTGAAATTTGTTTAATAAATAACAACTCGTTTTTAATAAATTTACGATAATTAAAAATTTCGAATTTAAATACATTTTGTGCACATATTTTATCCTCTGCGAAATATTTAAAATAATTAAAATATTATTTAAAGAGATTGGTTAAAAAATTTATTATTTGAAAATTTAATGGAAATAAAAATTAAAACACTTTGTAATAATTTAATCATTTGTATGTTTATATATATATTTTTTTAATATTTGATTCTTTTAAATGTTTATAATTTGTATATTGTTATTGCATTTAAATGAATTTGAAGTGCAAATAAAAAAGGGGCTTAAAATGGAGTTATTATAAAGAAGGATATTGTTTAAGAATGTTGAATTTATTTTTAAGCATACTATTAATTATTGAGTTACTTTTTTTGTATTAACATTCTAATATATAAATAGATCATTAAGTTATGTATAATAGTTTTAAAAATATTATTCCTTTATAGTAATTAGATTGTATAATGTACAATTAAAGTGTACTTCGGAAAAATGTAGCAAATTTATTTAAATAACTTTCAGTTTTTAAATCTGTTACTACTTAAATATACTATAATAAAATATACTACTTTAGGAGTGGAGTAGATATCATGGAATTCTTAATTATTAATTTATTTTTAAATTTTTTCTAAAAGATCACATTAATTTATGCTTGATTTTTTTGTCAGACCTATTCAGTAATATGCATTTTTTTTTAAATTAATTAAATGTTAGCAATTAATATATTTTATCATCTAACAGCTAACAATTCAACTTTGTTAGCTTTTTATTAAATATGATTTTTTAAAAAAATTTTTTATTAAATATGATTTTTTTATATATGCTTTTTTGATTACTTTTATTATATGATGTGAACGTAATAATTGTAAGGTTTATTTTAAATGAAAAGTGATTGTAATATTTTAAAAAAATACGAGTAAAGTTCATTACTGTTGAAATAAATGATTTTAATATTTATATAAATTATTTACAGTGAGCAATGGATATATATACATATTATAGAAAGATTATTCTTATACAATGAAATTGAAAATATAAAGGAATGTAATATATATTATATATACATTAGATCTTATAATATAAATTATTATAAAAATTTGTTAAAAAAATATTCATATTATTAAATAAATACACCGGAAGATGGTTTTTGGTAGATTACATATTATTTTCAATTTTTTAGTTATACTAGTTATGGTATTAAGTTAATTCTTATAAATATTCCCATCGTTTTAATAAATAAGAAAATATATAGTAAAATATTTAATTCCTAATATTTATAAAAATAAAGAAATCATATTAATTTAATATTTAAAAATATTAATTAATTAATATGATATAAATATTTTTTTAATGAGTACCGTTTTTTATTTTCCCAGAATATCGAATCAGTTTAGTAACGAACTTTCAATTCGAATTTTTGCGTCGACTTTCCCACCTTCAATCCCCTTCGTTATCAAGCTGGATATCAGACAATATAGACAAATGGATCATGTATCGGTAATATTCATAGCAAAGAGCATAGAAACAATGATGTAATGCTTCTCCGCGTACGCTTCCACTCCCCATTTAGCGGGTTTTACTTAAATTAAATGGAATTTCGGGAGCCGCGAAGGGCCAGTATTCTCGAGTAATTAGTAAGAATAAGAGGACCGAGATATGCTTACATAAGGGCTACAGTTATTATTCCAAAATAAATTAGTTCCTTTTTATTGTAGCGTTCATATTAATAATTTTCCAGAAGGGTTCAGTAAGTTATTACATAAGGCGGGAATGCTTAAATAATGATTCTTACATGATATAAGAATCAGCAAGACAATAATCTTGCATGAGAGTTCATTTAAGTAACTGATGGTTCTTGATCAAAGCAATAATGCTTAAATAAGAATAATAATTCGACCATAAGCAAGATTAAACAAATATGGTAAACTGGGTATGAGCTAATTAAAGATATTCAAGCACAATCAAT
This sequence comes from Ceratosolen corneri, assembly GCA_030522565.1. Lineage (NCBI taxonomy): Eukaryota > Metazoa > Arthropoda > Insecta > Hymenoptera > Agaonidae > Ceratosolen > Ceratosolen corneri. The sequence goes on along the minus strand of JAPYYT010000001.1, from coordinate 12,532 downwards.
CTTCAAGACAAGCTTCTTCAAATTATTTTTCTTCAGTAACTGTCTATTCAATTTTTGGTTCATTTGTTAACTTTTATCTTTCACTTATTCTTTTCTATAAATGTAACTTCGTATTATATTTAATCATTAATTTACACTGTTTTAAATTTCTTGGCTAGTTTTCCCTTTTCGCTATCTACCCCCTCTCACCACTCATTGAGGAGAGAATTCACACATAGAAATTATTTCCGCAAAAAGTACTTTATATACAATTATTATAATATGTATTTATACTTGTTAATATTTTTCAAACTAATTTTATTGCATAAAAGTATACCATAAATTATCAATTTATTAATCGAATTTAGATATATTTTATTTATAAATTATATTTATAAATTTTCATTTTAATATTCATTTAATTAATTTATTTAATATTAAATCTTAATATTTCACAGAATTTCTGAATTTTTGTAAGTATAGTATTTTAAATAATTTTATTGTAATCAATAACGAAAGAAGAATTATGCTATTAAATCGTTCTTCCTGCACATTTTATTTTAATACAAATACAAAGTTTTCGTTTTTTTAAACCATTAAACCAGATAAAGTTTTTGATCTTATTAGTAATTGGTATTTTTATAGTACTGGTAATATGATCATATGGAAAAATTATCAAATTCTACATTATCGACTATATAATTCATTTAAATAATCATATAATAATTTTGGGATGTTTAGTTGTAGGCTTAATTGTATTTTAAGAAATTTTCTTAAATTTTATTAGTTAATTTTTAAGAAAATTAAATTTAAATTACATACGTTATTGAGAAAATTCTAGATTTGAAAATAGTTGCCAAAAAATTCGAGCTTTGATTTTCAATTTCTGATGAGTAAAATTTAATGCTGAAAATATTTGAGCTTGCTTATACACAAAATTTAAGTGGGTATTGTATTGTTATTATTGTATCTATTGTATTGTTCAGTTAATGTTTGAATTATTACTGACAGTCATATATTTTCGGCGAAGTTCATTTGTGCCAATTATTGGTATCAACTTCTGTAGCTATTTACATTATATCTGTAGCTGATATGCATATTAAAAATAACATTTGTGAAATATTGTAGTTTTCTATCAGTAGTTATAATTTACTATATTGCATCGATTGCTCGTTGCTACAATGTTTTTCAGATATTTTAAATGCGTATTTTAATTTACAGTAATGGTATAGAAATTTAGCTATGGCAGATAATCTATGCTTATAATCAAACTAGGATAGACAAATATTAATGAATGATGTATTTTGTTTTTGTAATGTTTCTTTACATTTGTTGTTTTATGATGCCATATACTAGTCAATAAATCTTTTGTTTTTGTTTTTTTGTTTACTCTTTTTTACTAATTAATATTTTTTGTGTCTTGCATATTTAAGCTCTATTTTGATTAATATATTTTTATTATGATAATTTCTTTATAGTATAGTCATCTTATATAGCTATACATTAAGTAATGAACATAGTAATATCTCAACTTCATTATTTTCTACGCTTTCGTTTTTCATTTGATACCGCTTTAGACATTGGTCTTGCTTTCGATGTAGTTAGTATTCTTGGCGTTTTTCACATTTTTAGACTACGAATTATATTAATAAACTTTGAAAGTGTAAATATATATGAATGCGTTGGTGCTTAAAATAATATTTAGTAAATCGCGAAGTATAAGGAAGTTTTGTAATTCTCGGTACCTTATTTTTCGAAACGTAACTTGAATACAATTCGATTGATCAAAGCCATCAATTATTCATACTATGGTTATACCACATCTTTTTCATAGTTTTACTAGGTCTCATGCTGTAGAAGCTTGGCATATAACCATTAAGATTAAGAGTATTCGTAATATATATTTAAATAAAGTCGTATGCTTTTTCCCAGATAGTCAGAGCAATTAAGTTACTAGTTACTATAATGGTTTTCAGATTTTGAAATGATTTCTAAACTATGAGCTTTGCCATACAGTCATAACAGAGCAGTTTAGGTTTTTTAGACAAAGTAATATCCGCAACAAAAGATCATAGGATATATTAGTAAAAACAGTTTTCTAATAGTAAACAAAGGAAGAGAAAAACTGAGAAAATACCTGTAGAATGTACACTACAGTTGTAGGGAGCGATTATGACACCTAGGGCGAGCTAATTCACAGTCGATATTGATAACACTGACGCAGCTCTTAATTTATGTGTTCGACTTTTTGTACTCCTACATAAGTTTGCTGATATTAAATTGTTATAAAAGTATTTCGAAATAATATTATTATGCGGTAATATAATATTTTGTTTCTTCACAATCTGCGTGGAATGCTGTGAAGCCACTTTATGCATTACAATCTATTCAAATATATATATTAAATTGGAAAATTAATAATTTGTTGAAGACACTATTGTTTACCATAATATGATGTCGCTCATAGATCAAGAAGCGTAGTTATGAATGAGCCTCGTTTCAGAAGTTGTTAAGTAACATATCTAAAACATATTGATCAAAATATGTTAGAAATTTCAAATTTGTTTATTTTGACTCATTACCATAAATATCGTTTTAATTTGATATTATAAATATATATCATAAAATAAAACATTACTTATAAAACATACTAATAAAAGTAAGAGTTGCGGGTGTATATATTATTAAATATTATGATATTAATAAAATTACAATTTGGAGAGATGGTGGGAAACTCGCCGAAATATTTTATGAGATAAAAACTGAGCTTATAAAATGATAGTTTTGATATTTGATAATAGAAGAATCTGATATTCTTAAAATTAATTTTATTTGTCAAGACAATTTTTATTTCTATATATTAATAAGAATAAATTATAGATCTTATGACTAAATATTTATAAAGTTTATATTAGCCATAGTAAAGAATTAATTGTGTATTATATGATACATTATTAAAATTGATTTATACATTGTTATATACATAAAAAAAGCTGCCGAATATTTTTATGTATATGGATAATCGATATGTAAATATTCTACTATTGTAATTTTCTTTATTGGAATCATTCAACTTTTTTATAAATTAATTTCAATGGTAAATGAAGAACGTAAAAATGTAGTAAAACTCTAAATTAAATAAATTATTAAATAAAAATAATAAAATAATTTGAAAATTAAGAAAATTTAATATTGTTGGAGTGATTAAAAATTATCAAAATAATTATAAATGTATACGAGGCTTATGATAATATAATTAGGAACGCTAAAGAAAATTGTATACACTGAGATTAGCCAGAGATAAACAAATTTAAACAGTGATAAAATTTACGGAAAATATGACGACTTATAATGAGTAATAAAATATAAAAATGAAAGATAGCCTGATAAAATAGTTATTATTTTTTCTTTCGATACGCCTACAATAAATAATTTGTATTATTTAATTTAATATGAATTGCTATTTATTTAAGCCAAATATTGTAAATTTGTAATTATATTTAAAATACCATCCCTAATAGTAAGAATAATTTTAAAATTTATTAAAAATAATAACTAGAAGATATTTACTAGGAGTTCTATATATTGTTGACAGTTAGAAGTATATAGACAGTTAATAAACTCATGAAGAATACTCATCAGATATCTTAACAATACATATAGTTTCAATACATATAGTAACAATACATATAATTTAATTTCTTCCTACAAAATGACACTTAATAAATAAGAACTTATTAGAGTCAAATCATATCAATATCAAATAATGCAATAAAAAAATAATCTCATTCATTCTTAAATTAGTTTGGAACAATCCTCTCTCTCATCCCAGTTCACCTTTCTATAGTTAAAAATCAGAAACGATTTCATAAGCTTTACTAGACTTTTATTACTGATCTGATTTATCTCTTTCTTGAACTCATTAATATAAATTCATATTATTCTTGATATATTTTTATTCGTAGTGACTTTCGTTGTATATTTATTTATCCACTTATCGCTTACAGTTTACATATTTACTTGAAAATTAAGTATTTTTTTTTAATGGACGAAATATCTCGATGTTCGAATTTAAAATAGCTCTACTACTCTTAAAGCTTATAAAAAATTTTCATATTACTTTAAATATGGATGATACGTGTATTTTATAGATGAATAATCTTTTAAATTTTATAAAGTGAGTTTCAGAGCTACAATTTTTTAATGACAAACGGGTCAGTTCGCATATACATAAGAGTATAAAATAACATTTTTATCGGGTTAATAAGTTATTATTTAGTTATATAGATTAACAGCTATAATTTTCTGAATTTTTAATACGTATTAATATAAATTTAATATTGTTATTAGATTTATTTGAGTAATTATATAGAAAAAGTTATTTTATTAAAAATAGTAAAATTAAATAGACAAATTATCTTTATAAAAACGCTCATAATTGCCTAGCGCATACAAAATTTCATTAAAGTATTTAATTTTTTAATATATTTTTAATTAAGCAGTTATATTTTTAACGGACTTTTTATTATTTATAACAAAAAAATTATATCTTTTGAATAAAATATAATTTAATATAAAGAAATTGTTCTATATATTATTATATCATTTAAATTGGAATTGACAAAATTTTTGTTACTGTTTTAAGTTCTTTTAATTTAATCTATCATATAAAATTTTAAGATATTTCATAAATAAATTTTATTATTTTAGTCTCGGTACAATAGATGTTTCCGTTCTAAATGATTTTTTTTCTATATAGTTATAATAAAGTGTTTTTTTTGTTGTATATTGTAATACTTATATGATTTCGAAATAGAGTTTAATTTTATTTTTATAATAAGTATAATAAAGTATAATAAGAATATTTTTTATAATATATTATATGGTTTTTTGTTATAGAAGTAGCATAAAATTACAGTATCTCATGCTGTTCAAAAATAGATATTTAGAATATTTCTTAAAAATTTGTTATGAATGTGACTTGAATAATGTGCTATAACTAATGTCCAACTATGTTACATTTATATACAGTTAATGATTCACTTAAAAATATAAATTAATATATGTATATATATCTATACATATTTATATACTCTTCGATAAACTTCATTTTTATTGTACTCTAATTGTGTAAGGAAAATATTTTATTAATATTAATTTAAAAGTTTGTATATTTAAATATTTGCGGGGTTACTTTTTGTAAATAAAATTAATTTTATAAGTAAATTTAAATTTTTCATTTTAGACAACCAGTTTGAATGAAATTATTTAATGAATTTTGAATGAACCTAAACAATTAAATTTGTTTAAATATTATAAAATAATTTTTATAGATGCAGGTTCATAAAATATTTTAAATTACAAAAATATAATTTTTAATAAATATTTCTAATTGTTGACTTTAACAAAATAAATTCTGAATATAATAATTAATATACAAAAACAAAATGTATACAATAATATTTTATTTAAATATTATTTTAAAACAATTTATGATATTTCATTGAATGAAAATTTAAGAATATTATAATTTTTTGATGATCAATCATAAATTAATCTACATAGTAAATTTGATATAATTAGTGGTAATAAAAAATTATTAACAAAGAATTTTCATGGATTAAAATATATATATCACTTCTTTTAGAAGTCGAAAAAATGTTGAATATAAAAGAAATGGGTTTCTTTACAAATAAATATTCTAATTAAAATTATGATTAAAATTATTATTTTAAAAATTTTAACCACTTTTATGATAAATATTTAACTTCTTTTAAAAATAAAATTAGTAAGAGTTTTATTGATATTGCATCTTAGGCTATATTATATATAAATAATATATATTATATTATATTATATATATTATATATATAATAATTAATATACCATATTACTATATTACTATATACTATATTATATAAAAATAAATATATACATTATATAAATAAACAAAGTTCAGATTATAATGAAGTAGTTTTTAAAATCTTGTTTGTACTGTCTAAAATTTCATTTTTGCGTAAAATTGAAGCATATTTTAATTATTTGTTGTAATTTTCATTAGTCTTAGTTAATTTCTATTTATATAAATAAAATTAAATTTAAAAGTTATAATCTGTAGTTTTCTCAGCCAATTTCTTTCATAATTTTAGCCTTTATTTCTTATTAAAGAAAAATGTAGATTTGTTTTAAGACGAACAGATTCCGTTTTATTTAAATAACAATTGCATATGCATGAATATAGTTTTTGTCGTGATATATTAATTTTTGTGTCATTTGAAAACATTTTAATGAAATGTATATTTTTTATATTCCCAAATATAAACGCAATAATTAGAATTTTAATTAATTGTATTTTATTTGTATAACTTGAGATATGAAAATTTTATAGATAAACCATAGTATGTAGTTAAAAGGCCAATAATCTACTGATCATCACTTGCATAAAAAAAGTCCGCGAGCTAATAGAATAACGATAAATTCTATTTATCTTTATCCTTAAAAAGATATTTAATAATTTAATCGAAGCTCTTGTATGCAAAACAGTGAGTCAAAATACGTTAATATATATATATATAAAGTTAAAATATTTTCTATATAATTTATTATTTTAAGAATAAGGGAAGAAAAATAACTGTAAGAATTTCTATAGTCTTATAATCAACTTAAGAAAGTGAAAGGATAAAGAGATACAAAATGCATGCGCAGGTTCTCTTATGCTATAAAGCTCAAGGTGAGAAATAATGTGAAATATTACTACACTGACGATCATTTTATAACTGTGGTTTTACAAATAGAAACTAAATAGCTAATAAATGTTAAGCGTTCTAGTTTTCTTAATAAGCCAGACAAAAATAAACAAGCCTCTAAAATATACTTGGAATTTGAATACACAATTAACTGAAATATTAAAAGCTACTTTATGTCTTTTACAGCATGATTTATATACAAGTAGATCTTATTGTATTTTATCAGATAAAATAATCGATAATGTGATAGTATCAATATTTCAATTGGTAATATTCAATTTCAATTCTTTTGATATTAAAAGTAGATCATTTAAAATAATATATTTTAACATATGCATTTTAAGTACATTATCCAATGATATTCATTTAAAAGAAATTTTCAAGGTTTTGTCTTCTTTTAATTTTATTATAAAATATTATTTTTTAAAATATGATTTCTTAAATAATTAGTTGTAATATAATAAAGTAAAAATAATTGTTTTATAAAAAATTATTCAAAATTGTTTATAATATGAAGCATTAATATTTCATTAATGAACTATGCCTAACTTTATAACTAGATTATATATTTTATTGTTTATATAACAATTTTGTAAAAAAGTAGAATAAAATCCTAATAATATAAATACATACATTTCAATATTAATATAAATTTAAAGTTTATTTCTTAAATTCTTAATTGAATTAATAATTTAATTAATTTATTTTATTTAATTCATTCATCTATAAAATAACGAGATATACTAATCTGTATAGTTATTTTAAATATATATAGTTCAATATGATTTTATTAAAATATTTTAGCCGAAAATTAAATTTCATCGCATAGATATAGTTTTTTAAATACAAATTTTATAAATATTTTATAATTATCATGTTTGTATTACATTTTTATCTTTTCAGTTGAGAATATATATAAATATAAATATCAAATTTTTATAATAAAAGTTAATAATATAATGAATATGTTAACTATTTATAATCCTTTTATTTTTGTTATATTATACTTCATTAGTATAGTTTTTCATATTAAAATATAAATATTTTTTATTTATACGAATTTATATAACAGTGAATATTTGAAATCCAGTAGAATTTTAATAAATATATATTTAATCTTATATTTGGAATTAACTATTTTTAAAATATAACAATTTTTTATTTTTAAATTTCGTTTATAGAAAATCCTTATTTTAAATATCTTATCACGAGTTAATATAATTAAAATCAAATATTATATCATTAAATATGAATTTTTAACTTTAAAATTTGACGGGTTTTTAAATATTTATATCTTTTAATAAAATTATCATTAAAGATTTATAATATTTTATTAAATTACTTTCACAGTACAGTAATTTTGCTTCGAAGTAATTCAAGTACATTAAAAAAATGTATACAATTACAAGTACTTAAAAATATTGGAAAAATATTTAACGAATTCTTATTTAATAATAAATTTTTATTTAATAAAATAACGATAGTTAAATAATTTAAATTTTAATTACTTCAAGACTTAAAAACACAACTGATTAAATTTACTTTTAAAGGGTTGCTGTACTTTGTAAGATTCTAAATAATAACTTTTATTTAATAGATTTAAAATATAACATTTATTTTTACTTTAAATAATAAAATAATAAGGTATTTAAAATATTTAAACAATATTATATAATAAATATTAAATAATGTATTAGTTTTATAATTATATTGATTGTAAATAACTTTATTTCACAAAATTTTATAATTATTTTTAAATTCTATTTATAAACATCATATAAGTTTATTATGGGATTTGCTTTTTAAAATTATAATCAATATTTTTTTAAATAGTTTAATTGAAAATATTATTGTTATACATTTAATTTGATGATTTATATAAAATACATTTATAAAAACATTAAGTCATTAAAAATGATAAATTTATTAAATTAATAGAATTAATGAATTAAACATGGTTTTTTTAAAAATTTAATTTATAATGATTATCGATAAATTTTAATATATATATATATATCATTTTTGTAAAGTTAGTAATCTGATATTTATCGTGATTTAATCTTTGATTAAAATGGAAAATATATTTAATTTATTATTTTCCAAAAAAGTGTGAAATTGTCTTATCATATTTATCTTTCACTACTCGATTGTATTTATTTTTCTTATTTTTATTATGTATTTATTGCTAATGGAACAACATTAATTGTTTTCTAAATGTACGTAGAATATTTTTCTTTAAATCAACAATAAGCAAATTAAAATCAGTGAACTAAGATAACTTTATATTTATTTTATTTTGATTGTACTTTAATAATAGTATATTAGTGTCCACTTTTCTTATACATTTTTGATTTTTCGATAAAACTAAAAACATACCATTTACAAAATATATTTTAAAAAAGGTTCATAATTTCAAAGAATATTTAAAAACTGAAAATTAAATATATCATTTAATTATAATATATATAAAATCATATCATTAAATTATAATATATATAATTATATAATATATAATTACATCATTAAATTATAATAAATCATAAAACAAATATATCATATGTTAAAAATTCATATTCTTAGATGCAATCTATTGTATAGATTTTTCTAAAATATGTCCAAATTACATAAATGCATTTCGGCAGATTTTAATTTAAATTAATTTTTATTTAAATTATTTTTTAATTAAATTAATCTCAAGTTAATTTGATTTTGATATATCGCATATATTAATAATATTATACATGTCTATATTTTTTTCTTAATTTTTTTTCATTTTAAAAATGTAAAATCAATAAATATAAAGATGAGTTCAAAATATTTTAAGAATAAATTCGTTTTTGTAATATAATAGTGTGATAATAAACTATATTTTATACTTAAAATAATATATCCTACTTGAATTTAGTGCAAAATTATTATTAAATTATTGTATTATTCATATTTTCAAAGTAATATATTTTTTCTTTCACTAAATATAAACTATGTAAACATATGGAATTATCAATTATATATTAAAATTATATTATAATATAATTAAGAGCTTTTAAAAGAAATAAATAAAGATTCTTTGAAAAATTAAATTTGTGGAAAATTTAGAATCGAAGATAGATAACTAGAAGTAACTTTCAGAAGCTATCTCGTAGGCACACTTGCGTACTGTGATTTACTTGGCAAACTGTAAAAATGTGAAAAGAAGCCAATGTAGAAGTATAGAATAACTAGCGACCCTGGTATGACAGAACTGAGCAATCGACGAAATAACAGTGAAGATACGCGGTAGTGGTTCCTCAAGTGAAAAATTACCGGAATACGTGTGCGCACAACGTGTCTACGCGGATCTCCTTAATTACCGGTCGCTCACGTCTATATACAATAGTATGCGCGGTAATAGACGAGAGATAGGAGAAGGCGAACAAAACTTCTTATGAAGTCTTGCGCTTAACGATAGGTATGTTACATTCGTATACGCGCTGGCGGTAGCATATTCCGAGTGTCGCTATATAAATAATACTAGTGCGATGTCGCGATCAGTCCAGTTACGGCCGGCATACCTGTCACAGCATCGGTACCTCCGACTCGTACACGTGGTCCGTGAAGAAATCTATTTTCCATTATCTCTTTTCCTTACACTAACTATATGTCTAATTACATAGATTTCACATATTGTATTAGCATTTATATATATATATATAAGGCATATTATAGAAGGTACAGTGTGGGAGATATTAGTATTTTATTTGCCGGTTCCACAAGATTATAACTATAATGTCGCACGACAATTATGGTTTCACCGGGAGTACGGTAAGTTATTATTATACTATTTTAAAATATTTTTAAAGCTTATTTATATACAGAATATGAAACAATTACATTAGTATCCTCCTATTAGTACAAATATATATCACTAGTTGAATTAATTAATAGGTGATTGTAGTTATATTGCATTATACTTTTTTATATAACATAAGTTAAAATTAGCATAATTATTGCACTTTAATATATTATACTTATTAAATTATAATATTCATTAATAATATTTGCATTATTTTAGATTCTTATGATTTGACAATAAAATATCTAAATTTCATGATCAAAGTAAATTGAGATTGAACCAAATATTCGGGAAATAGATAATTTAATGTTTTAATAATTGGTTTTGAAAATTGCTTCATTTTATATAAATAAATTGGATAAAAATATGAAAAAATTGTATGATTTACATCATAATAAAATTATACAATTTTTATATCATAAATAATTTATTCATTAAAATTAATAAGAAATATTTATTACATCAAAGATATTTGTTTACTATACATTGAATAAAGAATTATTTTTAATTTTCGTTTGAGTCAAAACAGTGTATTTTATTTTCATTTGACATGCATTTATTTCACATAATGTTCTCAAAAATACAAAAATGTATTTAATATAAGTATCTTTATGTTTATAAAAAATTAAAACCATTGATAAAAATTACTTAACAATTACTTTTACAATAAACAAAATTTACAATTAATAAATTACTTAAAGTAACACAATTAATATGATCAATTTTATTAAGATGTGGTAATAAACGAACCTTATGATTTACATTGATAGCAGTTATTTCGTTATCATGTTATTAAGATATTTTAGTTAAGTGCTATAGGAATTTTCCAGTATTTAAACGTTCAAAACATTAATTGATTACTGAAAACAAAACGCATATTAGTAAATTGTTTAAATCGAAACTTTAAATAATCTTATTAAAACATAAAAACATTATGCCCTTCAAATAAAAAGTTAAAATTTTTTTTACTAGAGTAACGTGTACATAACTGTATGAATTAATACATAAATAAATATAAAAACTAAAAAAGTAGATAAATAAGCGAATGAATAACTAAATAAATAAATAAATAACATTCTTATAAGAAAAAAAAAGTAAATATGTAGTAAATAATAAATTAAGCATTCAAGTTAAACGTTTACTAATGAAAATTAAATTAATATAGTGAATGAGAATTAAATTTTTACATATATTGTATAAATTATTTAAAATATTTATTCATTCACAATTTATATATTTTTAATACAGAAAATAATTTTTCGAAATTAAAAAATATTCTGTATTTTTATACATACGATGCATAATTTTGAAAGTGAATAGCTCGTTTAGACTGGATACTTAGATACTTATATATAACGTTTTTGTAGCTGCGGTTAACTAAACCGACCTTACACACTTCGCAATTGCTAATGAAATCGAAAAATTTTCACACTCCTATTAACAGTTTAATTATAGTTATCAATGCAGCTACGGATAAAGAAACTAATTATCTATTTATTTTTCGTTAATGAACTACGTAAAATATTTTTAAAAGTAAATTGAGTTTATTTGCTTTTAAAACCAAGGCAATTAAAAACTTTTCATTACACAAATGGTTAATCAAACAAAATTTTTGTTGTTGTATTATATATTTTTATTTAATAATAATATGTATACGATTAATATTATGTTTACGTGATGAAAATAATATTTTATTAGTTACCAACAAATATTACAAATAAATATTAAATTAGATAATGAAATATAACGGAAAATATTAATGATAATTTGAATATAGAATATTTTATCAGTAATGACAGTAAGTTTTAATATAGCAATTGAAATTATTAATATAAATTCTACATAAAATTTCAATTTGAAAATTCCATTTGTAAAAATGGGATTCTTAATCAGTTTTAAATATTATATATATAGTATATATATATATATATATATATATATATATATATATATATATATATATATATATATATCC